>VDFB02271358.1:605975839-605995601 GCA_007258455.2 Sequoia sempervirens
ACTTTGTTTCAAGGAAAGATAGAAACCCCACTATTTCTGATCTCTGTCTGAATATTCGGTAAGAATTTGCATAACTGCTTGTTAGATTCTGGTGCTTCCACCAATGTGATGCCATTCAGAGTTTGTAGAGCCCTAGGAATTACACCTGCTGACTCCCAGAAGAAGGTGACTCAATTGGACAAAACTGAAGTGAGTGTGGTAGGAGAACTTAACATGATCCAGATGCAGATAGCCTCTGATCCAAGGATTCAACAGGTTATCAATATCCAGGTAGCCGATATTCCTGATGCATATGGTTTGATTCTAGGAAGAGATTTTACCAAAGCTTTGAATGGATATGTGTCTACTGACCACTCTCACATGTGGCTTACATGGAAGGGAGTGCCTAATCAAATCAGGATTGAGAGAGAGCCCCGAATGAAGTACATGATTATAGAATACCAAAAGACTTCAACAGAAGTACTGATATCAGAGGTTGGAATGAGAAATTACCTGCTATCGGCTCAATATGAAGAATCAGATGCAGAAGAGGTGTTGATGTTGCATGCGATGCCAGCGGATGTTGGGACAGGGTCCGATTATGTTGAAGTTCTGACATAATTAGTCGAAGAAGAAGAAGAACTGGAAGACAGTCAGATCAACTTATTGGACAGTTTCCAGGAATTCATCAGGTAGTGCATGGAGAACCATACTCACTTGGGAAAGAGGACGAGCTTTAGGAAGTTACTCTTACCAAATTGGTGTAGAGTCCACAATGCCTCTCACTCTGAGTTGGAGTGTTGTTTGTGCCAAACAGCAGTAAAACAAGTACAAAAATGCATGAATCCAACTCAGGCAATTGAAGCAGTTGAGGCAGATGAGCAGAATCTTCAAGAAGAGTGCAAAAGCCAGAAACCTGTGGTGATTGAGAAGGCCTCTAACACTGATCAACCAAAAGACAGAATGAAGAAAAATACCACTGTAGAATACTGGACTCTTAAGTTTGATGGATCTAAGTCCAAACATGGAGTTGGGGCTGGGTTTGAACTGATTAGTACAAAAGGTAAGAATTTCTTTGCAGCTCATAGGCTCCAATTTCATTGCACCAATAATGTAGCAGAGTATGAAGCTTTAATTCATAGGCTCCTTATGACACTCAAGAAAAAGGTCAAGATTCTACAAGTTTTTGGAGATTCAGAGTTGGTAGTTAAACAAGTGAGGAAGCAGTATTCATGTCACGATAGGAGAATGACCAACTATAGGCATAGAGTGTGGGACCTCATTGAGGGATTTGATGCTTTTAATATCCAACTGATCCCACGGAAAAAGAATCAAACTGCCGATTCTCTGGCTCAAGCAGCCAGTACTCTCCAGCCTCTGTCTCTGTCAGGATTGAAGAAGTTTACTGTTGAATTAACTCCTGTGCCATCAGTCCCAGACAATGTGACTAATTTTTAGGTGTTTGAGGATGATAAACATATTCTTGACTTCATCACAAATACAGATGTTTTTGCTTCACAGATCATTGATGAAACAGAACCTCAGGAAGCGGAATTAGATCTAGAGGGTGTGCTGAATCTGAAGTCCAATACTATTCCCAAGGGAATGGTGCAGTTGGAGTGAATTTTGATATGGATAAGATCAGAGATCACGGACAAGAGGTAAAGAAAGAATCCATCAGTGGACAGTGTGACACTCACAATGTGGGTACTGAGGACAATATTAAGAATATTTTCATTGGCAAGATATGCACTCCACAAGAAAGACAGGGTATAATCAAAGCCCTACACGACTTTCCAAATATAGTAGCCTGGGGTTATGAAGACTTGAAGACTTATAACACATCCATCATAACTCATACTATACCTCTGAAGCCCGATGCCAAGCCTTTTAGACAGAGACAGAGACCTATCAACACATTGTTGGAACCAGTCATACAGAAAGAGGTTCAGAAGTTGCTATTTGCCAGGATTATATTTCCTGTTAGGCATTCAACATGGGTGGCTAACCTGGTTCCAGTAAGAAAGAAGAATGAAGAAATTAGGCTCTGCGTTGATTTTAGAAATCTGAACAGATCATCAGAAAAAGATAACTATCCAGTTCCCTCTTTGGACGAGATGCTTCAAGTGGTCAATGGTTCTCAGATGATGTCCTTCCTAGACGGTTATTCAGGGTATAATCAAGTGATGGTCCAGTACGAGGATAGACACAAGACTGCTTTTACGACTAAGTGGGGTACCTTTACCTATAGGAGGATGCCATTTGTGCTTATTAATGCAGGAGCCACGTTCCAACGAGCCATGGATATTGCCTTCAAAGACATCATAGGGAAGTGCATCATCATTTACATGGATGACCTTACTGTTTTCTCCAAAAATAGAGGAGATCATATCCCAGATCTGTACAAAGTGTTTCAGAAGTGTAGAGAATTCAGCATATCCTTGAATCCCAAGAAGTGTATCTTCGGAGTTACAGAAGGAAAGCTGTTGGGGCATGTGATATCAGAGAAAGGAATTGCTATAGATCCAGAGAGAGTGGAAGCCATCCTGAAAATTCAGCCGCCTGCCAGCAAAAAAGAGATGAAGTCCTTCTTTGGTAAGATTAACTTTGTCAGAAAATTCATCACGGGATTTGCTGAGATTGTGAAGCCATTAAACGCTATGTTGAAACAAGATGCCAAGGTCGAATGGACTACAGAAGCAAAGGAGGCCTTTGTAGAGATTAAGAAGGCCATTGTTGACGCTCCAGTGTTGGTAAGACCTAACTACAATAAGCCCTTTTATATCTATTCCTTTGCTTCCGACCATTCGTGTGCTGGAATGCTGACACAAAAATCTGATGAGGGGAATGAGCATCCCATCACTTTTATGAGTGCACCATTAAAGGATGTAGAGTTGAAATACCCAAGTGTGGAGAAGCAAGCATATGCCCTTGTTCGAGCAGTGAAGAAATTTAGGCATTATATCCTCAGAAATAAGGTGTTTGCAATTGTTCCCGATTCTGCAGTTAAGTTGCTGCTGATGCAGAACGAGTTAGGGGAGCGCAGAGCTAAATGGGTGACCATGCTTCAGAAGTATGACATTGAGATCCAGCCGATGAAGCTGGTAAGAGGACAAGGACTCACCCAGACCATGGCAGAGATAGGCCCTGAATTATCTGTTCATAACTATAATGTTGAAGAAGTTTTCCCAAAGGGCTGGTATGATGATATAGTCCATTATCTGCTGAATCAACGACCTCCAGCTCACCTTAATGCAGTACAGAGGTGAGCCTTAAGGCTGAAAAGTGACGGCTTCATGTTGAAAGGAGCTATCCTATACAAGAAGAATCATGAAGGTATTTATTTGAGGTGCCTTGAAAAACAGGAAGCTAAAAAGGTAATGAGTGAATTTCATGAGAAATATGGTACTGGTCATGGTTCTGCGATCGCTACTGCGAATCAGATTTTGAGAGCAAGGTACTACTGGCCTACGTTGTTCAAGGATGTTCATCAACATGTACGGACCTGTCACACTTGCCAGACTGCAGCAACAAGAGAAAGATGTGCAGCACTCCCGCTCCAACCGGTCACTGAGGTAAAACCTTTTGCTCAATGGGGTATGGACTTCATAGGCCCCATCAATCCACCATCCTTTGCAGGACACAGGTACATTCTCACCATAACTGATTACTTTACGAGATGGACTGAAGCTTTTTCTTGTCGGCAATGCACATCAGAGGTAGTAATCAATTTTTTAGAATCTGCCATTTTCAATCGGTTTGGGTGTCTTGTTGCTATTGTGTGTGATAATGGTCCTGCCTTTGCATCTTTGAAATTCTCAAACTGGGCCTTTGATCATGACATTGTGGTAAAGTTTGCGTCTAATTATTATCCCCAGGGAAATGGTCTAGCTGAATCCTCTAACAAGAATCTGTTGACTGTTATCCGTAAACTGTTAGAGAGGAACCCAAAAGATTGGCACACCCAGCTTCAGTTTGCTCTTTGGGCAGATCGTACCAGAGTTAAGTCCTCCATTGGTACATCTCCTTATCATTTAGTGTATAGTCTGGAACCAGTTTTCCCTATCCAAATTAAGAACCTGACTCTATAGTTTATAAATCAGTTTTATGATGAAGGGGATAGAAGGGAGGCTAGGTTGGCAGAATTATTGCACCTTGAGGAAAAATGAGACAATGCCCTTGAAAAATTTGCCAAACATCAGGGGGTAGTTAAGAGATGGTTTGATAGGAGAGCTAAAGTCAAAGCCTTCAGGATTTCTGACCTTGTCTTGTACTGGGATAAGCCTCATGATCAGAAAGGGAGTCATGAAAAATTTGATAAATTGTGGCTTGGCCCGTATCAGATTGCCGAAATACTGGGAGATAATGCCTTCCGTCTGAGGACTCTCACGGGAGAGGACATACCACTGCCTGTTAATGGGCAGTATCTGAAACATTATTTCCAGTCTTGAGCTGTTTTCAACTCTTTGCTTTGTAAATAGTTAGTTTAGGTTGCTTTGTTGTTTGTTTGCTTGCTTGGGTTAGAGTAGGTTTCCCTTTTTTTGCTTCGCTTGTTTTGTTTGGTTAGAGTAGGTTTGCTTTGGTTTGTTTGTTTTGGTTTGCGTTGCTCTTGCTATTGGTCCTTTTTCTTTTGGGGATTGTGGGTGCATCTGTATGGTAACGGTGGCAAAGAAGGTCTAATGTTCTTGGTATTTCCCTTACAAGCTTTGATCAGTTTTTCAGAATACCATGGTATGAATTCTTTAACCTATGTCATTTGTCTTTATGTTGCAACAAAGGGTTTCTAGTCAGTCTGAGCAGGAATATATTGGGGGTCTTATATCTTTAATCCTTAATATACCTGAAGTTGTGAAAAGATCCTCATTAGGTCTGAACAGGTGAAAAATCCTTTTCTGCTCTAGTGTCACTGTGGTTCTCAGCCCTGAGTGTGGACTTCACTATTCACAGGTTGAATGAAGTGAGTGAAAAGACAAGAAATATCAGCAAAATAAAAAAGAGAGAAAAAAATATATATTGAAAATCATGAGGTTTGAATTCAACTTATCAGGGGGATCTGAATATCTCTACCGGGGCTATAGACGCCTGACTGGCAGTAGAGCTATGTTCAGGAGGACCACAGCGATAACCTCATCGGGGCTATGGACGCCTGACTGGTAGCGAGGCTCTATATAGGTTACTTTTAGAGTAAGAATCTTTACGTAGCCTATTCATACTAAGTAGGTTTCTTCTTGCAACTGAGGGTAGGTAATACATGCATGTGCACACACTTTGACGCTGGTATAGGAATGTTTGAATGGCTGGGAGTTTCTTTGTTTTAGCTTAGGATAGTGGCTAGGTATCTGAGTTGAAACATGAGTTCTGGGTTCTTGATTCCAGTTTGTCATCGAAATGCTCAGGAGCATTTCCCCAGTAGAGTCGCCATTTGTTGTGCAGTTTTTGCACACACGCCCCACTTGGAGTAGGGACCCTCTTTTTTTGGTGTCTTTGACCTTTGGTTCTATTAGATTTATCATTTTAGGGTCTTGACATGTTGATCTTGCTGGCTTTGACCTTGCCTTGAGGTTTGAATTGATTGAAAATGAGTTTTTGGCCAAGTCCGGGTTTTCACTTGGATCTGGGATTTTCTAGCTCTGGCGGATTTTCCTGGGCCCTGGTTCCTTGTCCGTTTCTGGCAGGATTCTCCGATTCTGGGTTTCTGCCTTACTTCGGGATTTTCCGGTCTTGGCGGATTTTCCCGGATTCTGCCAAAATCTCGATCTTCCTCATTTCCCCAGTTTCTGCATTTCCACGAAACCTGTGTTTCCGCGCATTCTGGGATTTTTTGAAATTCCGCTTGGGGCTCGGGTTTTCGGACTTGTCAGAAATGTCTTATCACGCATTAATGGTTGAGGTACCTTTGCTCAGGTGGGTATAAGGGTGGATTTAGGGCTTTTTCAATGCCATTCTAACTTCATTGCTCCCTTGCTGATTGCTCTGGCGATTGAGATTTCTGTTTGAAGTTTTGAGAATCGATCTTAATTTGTTTGCGTGAGGATTGCTTGAGTGCTAGTGTTGGTGTTTTCGTTGCTTGGACGTGTTTGCTGTGAAGGTCGCCTTTTCAAGCTCGAATTTCTTCCGTTTCGATCCATGGTATGTTATCATTGCCCTTCCGTTTTGCTTGTATGGTGATTGAGGGTTTTGCATTGGGTATTATTAGATTTGGGTCGGCCCTTGATTGATTTTGGTTTCATATTTATAGAGTCAGGGTTTGACCTGTCTTATGTTGTAGAACCCTGTTTCGCGTGCCCTATGGGCTCTTTTTATCCATGGGACGGCGTATGTATCCTTTAGAAGGGGGGTCCTCGGTTAGATTGCTTACTTTTTAGTGCGAAGTTTGATTTTGTGCAAAGTTAGGGTTTCCCTCGGTGTTGGGCCCAGAGCGAAGATTTCTTTTGTTTGAGCGATTTTGTCCCTGTATCTAGTTGACTTCCCCGTCTTACGAAGATTCAAGTGCTTTAGGTAAATCCTTAGCTGATACTTTAAACCTTAAAGCTTGCTCTGGTTTTAATGGCGGAGATTTGATTATTCGATTTAGGGCACCATTGTTTTGATATGGGAATTTGTCCTTTGCAAGTTTCTGGGACTTTGGGGTCCTTTGTGCTTTGAATTTTGTTGATTGCCATCAGTTCTAAGATCATTCGAGCTTAGGTGGGGAGGGTCCCATGTTCGTTTGTGTTTCGGGTCGCGTTTCACCGTTTTTCGGGTTTCCGAGGTCGTCGCGGAATTTCCTTGCTGTCGGATTTTCCCGGTTTGAACTTATTCTACGGACTGGGGTTATTTCCGGCGCATTTTAAGTTGTCCGCGAAAGTCCGTTCCATCCGGATTTTTTTGGATTTCCTGTCTAATTGTGTCCTTTCAAATGTTTCGATGATAGGATTAATGGAACGGTTGTTTAATGCTTATTTCTTGTTGCCAATGAGTGAATTCAATGATTATCCTTTGTTTTTTCATCTGCACTAATGATTTATTTGACTAATGATGCTTTGGCAGCAGGAATCTGTCTGGGTCAGATTTCTCCGAAATTCCCCCCCGACAGTATTTTTCCGGTTTGCATGATTTTCCCGGACTATCTGATTTCTCCGGATCTCAAAGGATTAGCATTTGGCGATGGATTTTGATTGATTTATATGATTTATGCTAACCTTTCAGATTGGAATATGAGCAATAATTGAATACTAATGATGATTTTTGGATATGCAGGCCGAATCAAGCAAACCTGCTGCTGGAAAGTCCAAGGGTGGCGCAGGGGCTTCATCCATCTCTGAGACAGAACGACTATGACTGGACATGAAGAACCAGCTTCCAGAGAGCAAAGTATCTTCTGTGTGGGCCAAAGTATCAGATACTAATGTTGGTGCTTGGCGATATGAGGAGTTCAAGCAAAGAATGGCAGAGAAGGACTCGTCCGCCTTGAGGCAAGGGATGATGAACTCCAGATTGGTACATGTGGCAGGGTTCCCTTCGGCAGTTCAGTGTTATGAATTAATCTTGGAATGTGCTAGAAAGTATGATTTTGATACACAGCGGGTGGTTAGCACCGAGGGAAGGGTCCTGGCCAACTTCAGTCCAGCCTCTATTGCACAAGCTTTCAGCATGCCAGATCTTCCTTCAGTGTGTGCCTTGAATATTGACATTTCCAGGACCTACTACGAGAATGAGCCAATCAAGGCTCAGCAGATAATCAACTCGTGGCTAGAGAAGCCAAAATCCCATCATTCAAAGTTGCCCAAACAATTGCACAGGGTAAAATTCAGGTCAGATGTATATGATGCCATCACACTTCTGAGCAGGGTGGCCGGATTGAGAAGTGTAGGAGTATTGGAGAGTTGGATGGTCCATGTGATCACCAAAATTGGGCAAGGGACTAACTATCACTGGGTAGGACTCGTCGGTGCTGAGATTGATAGACAATTGAGAAATGTCGTGGAGGCAAAGAAATTCACTATGTCCTCATATGTGGTGTATGTGTTGGCCATCTCCTACCCATACAAAGGTCTGAATCCGAGGGGAACAATTGGACAGAATATAATTTATGAGGTTTATCTGGAGTTGCATCTAGGGCATAAAGATTACAGGAGGGCAAATGATGCATTCACAATGCATATCACCCGGACACTCCAGAATGATGAGCACATCAGATTATCCGATGGAGCTAAAGGACTAATCAAGAACTACGGAGCCTGGTTCATCAAGTTCCTTACCTTCACCTACCTTAGGATCGATGGATGCCCGGTTGCCCCTTACAGGTTGCCTCGGTATCCCACTGATCGCATTGTGCTATTGGAAGTTGTGAGACAAATCTGTGAATTTGATGCAGTGGTGAAGAGGGAGAAGCACAAGACAGGCTTCAGAGGAGATTTCCCTCTTGGGATTGGTGTGGGAGAGATGTTCTTGTCTATCCAATCAGCTCACACCGTAGGGGAGGAACTGGCAGCCTATGGATTCTCCTTCCATTCGAAAAAGAATGAATTATGATATAACTGGAGAGGCTCAAAAGAAAGCTACCAGGGAGTATAGGCATAAGGAGGACTTAGAAGATTATTGGGTCAATCTCAAGGATGACCTTGAGGCAAGGAAGAAAAGATATTCTAGGTTGCCTGTGGAGGCCATTAGGCAATATAATGTTAAGCTGATCCCGGATCAACTTGATGATGACAGAAACCTGGTGCAGGACCACGCCTATGAGGCAGTGAAGGACAGGCCAGTCAGAGATATTAACTGGAATGAAGATGAGATTACAGAATTGGAGGACCTGATGGCTCCTGTGATGAAATTCACTCTTTCTTGGGTGAAACATAAAATCTGGGAGTTGGAGAATGCAAAGATAGCTTGTACTTTTGAATTGATGGGAAATCTCAACCCCATGTCCACTTCTGAGGAATCCGGGGAAGATGACCCCAAAGGGAAAACAGCAAAAACTTCACCATTTAAGATAAAAGTCAGAGGTCCCAAGGGAGCTGAGCCTGAAACGAAGAGGAAACCTAAGGGGAAGCGAAGGTGGAAGACCCTGACAATCAGCAAGTCCTCTGATGAGGAGGAAACAGAGAAAGCTGAGGAAGGGGATGCTCCTCCATCGCCTAAGAAAACTAGAACAATAAGGACTGCCAAGAAGAAAGATCAAGTTGCTTCAGAGGATGAGCCTCCAATTGTCGATGTGGAGAGTTCCGGAGTGGAGAAAACCAAAGTCTACACAAGGAAGTCAAGGACTCCCTCTCCCAAGGATGCTGCACAGCAGAGAGACTCTTCCCCAAAGCTACCAGTTGAAGAGCCACCAAAGTCTGTTTCTCCACCGCCAAGCGCACCTGAACCGGAGAATCTGGATGAGCATGAAACTAGTGAGGAGGCAGGACAATTCAAGGAAGGAACACTTTTCAGTGAGGCAGCTGAGCTTGAGGTAGAAACAGAAGAAAGACACACTTCTCCATTGGTGCAATATGAAGATTCCCCAGAGAGTGATGGAAGCCACAGATCGCTAGAGCTGGAAGAAAGTATCCCTGCTAGAATTCCATCGCCTATGCTTCCAGAGTTAGGATTTGAAGAGGCTGACCAAGGTGAACAACTTCTAGAAAAAGAAGATGATAGGGCAACCGCAGAAAAAGAAAAGGTTACAAAAGAACCGGGAGAAATAAGAGTGGAAGAAATCCAGACTGACCCTGTAGCCCCGGACTGGTTGGAGAGGGAACTTGCAGGGAGGAAGCATGTGATTGTTGAAGATACTCCCTTAGACTGGGACGAAATGCTATCTAAGATTGGTAAGGGAAAGAAGAAGAAAGCTTCCAAGGTGATCTCCCGGGTGGAAAGGGATGAAACGAATAGCCGGGTTGTCCACATTGCCACTCCTACCGCAGATAAAATGAGAGATGATTTTACAGGCCAAGATTATAATGTTCAGATCATTAACCTTGGGCCGGCCTCCCTGGAGCAGGATATTGAGGAATTTGAGGGGTCTAGTGCAGTCATTGTTGACAGATTGAATAGAGAAACTCAAACCAAACGAGAGCTGAAGAGAGAAAATGAAAGATTAAGAAAATGCTTGGAAGAGGTAATGAGACCTCTGCAGTCTCTCCACCCCTCTTCTTCTTCTACTCCAGGTTTTCTGCCTAAAGAAACAATCTTCGAGATTGAGAAATTGAAAGCTTCAGCCCAAGCTGCAATAGATTTTCTAATGGATGTCTAGACCAAAGGGGATGATGCTATCAAGGAGATCTTATCTGTGGGAAAGGATGTAGTCCGGGCGAAACAGCTGTTAGAGCATATCCTGTCTCAGGATAAGGATGACATGGACCTCCTATTGCAGAAATCGAAGGTTATCCTGGGACATGGCAAGGGGCAATTAGCTAAGGATGGAATCCTTCCTTCCTCCAGGTTGGATGAGCCGTGGGAATGGTTTGAGGCGCTGTAGATTAGGTAGAAGGCATTGAAGAAAATACATAAATGAAGAAAGTCAATTGACAGTGAGCTTACTGCAGTCTATGATGGATGCATTACATTCTTTGAGGCAATGACAGGGAGGAAGAAGATAGTTCCCAAATATCTGAGCTTGGAACAATTGAAGGAGTGGTGGCATGAAATTTATGCCCCGGATTCTGATGGAGTTGTCACCGGCCACTTGCTTGATGATGCAGCCACTTACTTGGCAGTGATGGATAGATACATGGCCAGCAGGGAGGATTGGAACAAAATTGTTGAACGGTCCAATGAAGAAATAGATTCCATTAAATGCCGACTCAGGGTTTTGCCATTGCCACCTATTGCTGAGTTGGAGAGAATATTCTTGAAGGCCCAAGGGTCATCCGGGCAGAAGAAGGCTAAAGGGAGTAGCAGTTAATGCTCATTTCGAGATTTGTGCTTCCCTATTACCATAGGGCATGCATTGGACTGGACTTCCTTGGGGACTGTGTCAAAGCCGACTTGGATGATGGCATTTAATGTGTGCCTTGGTTCATTTTTCCTTGGCTGACCTGTTTTGGCGGATTTTTATTATTTTGTAAAAATGTTTGGCTGGGCCGACATACCTTGGGATTTTCTATTAATAGGCATTCTTGCCTCATTGTAAAGAGTTAGACATTAGCTAGACAGTGATAGAGAAGTGAGAGCAATAGTTAGAGCATTTTCCTTAGAAGTAATATTCAGTTTGTTGAAGCAAATTTTGTATCAGAACAGTTAAATTGTTGCAGCATCTTGGTGATTAATACAATTGAAGACATTGTGATTTTCCTGGTGCAATCTCTTGTGTTATTTCATCTTGCGTGGTTCTTTTGTTCTATCTTTCAAATTGCTTGGAAATCTAGGGTTTAGTATTTAGAAATAAATTAGTTTCAGTTGGATGTATGATGTTTATGATTTCATATTTGGAATGTTTGTAGCTATCTCTGGTCTATACTCCCAGTAACTATCTGATTGTAGTAGGCTGGTGAAGTCAACCTGGACCATATATATTTAATGTGCCTAAGTTCGATTGTAGATGCAAGTCTATGATTTGAAAATTTAAATACCTTAGAATATTGCACCGTTCTTGTAAGATTGCATTGTGGGTCGATCAGGAACTGGTTACTTGAGATAGGTCCATTCCAAATATCTATTGTTTACATTGTTCATTCTAGGAGTAGTTTAGATTCTATTATATCCTTGCACCCTTATCTTTTGCTATTTATTTATCATTTGGTTAGATTTAGGATTTAAGATCATCATATTGTCAGTTCTGATAAGTTGAAAGATACAGTTTGCTTGTAGTAAGGTCCCTATGTGATTACCAACATTTTCACATAATTATCTGAGCTGTTTATGCACTGTTATGACCTAACACCCGAGAGACCTTGGGGTGATTTTCAGTAACTTATTGTTGAGAATAACCTTTCAAGAGAGATAGAATATTTCATTCTGTCTGAGTTGTTGCTGTGCAGAAAACACCATCAACAATATGCAAATTAAATAACCCATAAATAGCAATGAAGAATAACACAAAAGAGATCAACACAAAAATTTAGCGTGGTTCACCCAATATGGGCTACATCCAAAGAAATTCATCCACCTAATGATTTTATTATCCAGTGCAAAATATATTATAATATCACAAATTATACATACTGCAACTTACATCCCTGCTGCTTATAACAAGCCTTTTGGAAGCTTCTAGAATTAGGGTTTTACAAAGTCATTTTTCCACATGATGTGTTAGCGGGAAAACCTTGATGTGTTAACAATTTTTTTTTTCGAGGGTTGCGCCCTCGAACCCCTGATATTGGGGGTTGTTGCCCTCGAACCTTCACTGGAAGGGGCTGCCACCCTTGAACCCCCGCTATCGAGGGTTGTTGGCTCCGAACCCCCACTCAAGGCCTGACCCAACCCTGGACCTTGGCGAGGATACATTACAAGTGTACAATATTTGCATGATCATTCACCACATATCAACACTAAGGGACATCTTCCAAACCATTTTAAACTCCAAAGATGTCCTCGATATCACCCCTGAGATGTTTCTTTCTAACGGATTTGTTGGTACTCAAATCTACTATCAACTTGAATCCTAAAGGGCTGCCAGGCCTTATGATCAAATTCAAGCAGAGATTTGGCCAATGAACGAGAGATTGAAATAAAACCTCTCCCTTGTACTTCAGGCTCTGTTAAACCTAGGAGGGCGATCCCAACAGTGTGATTTCAGATACTTGTGTGCCATAGTATCAAACACATAGTGAATAGATACATCTCTCTTATATGCTTAGTAGACACAATACCCTGAAGGTATGGCTGAACCTTATGGAAGTGTACACACTAACCATGAGAGATATGATTCGTTAAATCTCAACACACATTCATAAAAATATTGATAAGTAATTTTGATTTAAAATATAGCTTCTCACACACAATCTCAGGAAACTATAACATGAAGTTTGAAACTCATTACAACATTCACTCAGTCATATTTATGCCTATCACATGATGCATTGCACCATTGATACTAGAAGCCAAACTAGTCATACTTTATCAATCCAAGCATACAGTTGCACAAACCTCTATTTATGTTCCTACAATTTAATTCATTGTTTGAATGAAAGTAACAACACAAAACAAACATTCAAGGAGAAACAAGAAGACAAATATCAGAAAATCCTTGATTTCTTTTATTCATAATCTATGCACTGTGTACAATGAAGAAAACTAACTCAGAATATATGATCATTTACTTGCAAATATAACATTGCTGTGAATAATTTCTTCATTACATGACTCAAAAAACTTCAAAAACCTAAAAAAAACACTATACATTTCAGACTTTGTTACAAGAGTATTCCTGTGAGACATAAAAGAATGAGCAATCTCCTTTCTAAAACAAAAAAATATGCACTTAAGGAAAGTGCAAAACCCTAAATGGAGATCGAATGTAGACACCTGGTAGCATTCAACTCCATAGATTAATAACTACCTCCACTGCTTGAAAAATTCCAATTTTCCCTTTGATTCTGGCTTCATCATTCCTTTGCAATAGAAAAATATTCCCCTTTGTGAAAGAATAAAATTTCCTTTTCATTTTTCATCATTTGCCTCTCCTATGAAAATGATTTTGTTCTTTTGTGAACATCCTCTTACTTTGCAGGTGAATTTTTTTTATCTCTCAGTGAAAATTCTTTTTCCAACAAAGAATATTTGTGTCTTTTATAATGATGCCCTTTAATTTCTAAAATCCACGGTGCTGAATCCTTCATTCCTCACACACAACAACTTCTCTAGAGACTTTGACGACATGAAGAAAATGTTTATAGTGATCAACAGACAATTCTATCTTCTTCCAGCCAGCTGCAACAACAACTCATTACCTCAAATTATTTCTCCACCATTTAATCAATTTTTAAAAATTGCCTCGGATGCCTTTACAGTCCCGCCATTGCACATCTCTAATGGAGGACATAAAACAATATGAAATAAGCGATGGGTGATGAAACCTTTCTCCATCACTAATAGAAATTGGAAACAGTGGTATTCATTAGTGATGGGTGATGGACACAACAACCATTAGTCATCGCTAATTTCTTTTTCATTATGGGCTCAAAACCGTGACACGTGATGCTGTCGGAGAACTTTGAAAAATTATTAAAACTTGTATTTTGCTACGAAGCTTTAATTAACATGCCCAAATGAAGACTCATTGCTAGAAAACATTGCATCTCTTAGTTTTTCTTCATTTCCACTTCAAACTGGTGATGGGCGATGAGTTTTGTTGTGCAACTGTAAAGCTGTGAAAATCGCCTCTGGACCAATCAAAAGCAAGAATTAAAATTGCTTGTCCTCTAGAACATTTGAAATTGCATTTATTTTTTCCCTAAACGACTCATTGTATTTTCCCAATATTTAAAATATTCACAATATTTTAAATATTAACATTTGAAAATATTAGAAAATGGGCAAATTTTAATTATGCTTGTGACCCAAACAAAGAAATTTCACTACATAGAAACGATGACCTCTAGAGCCGAGATTTTTTTCCTGAGGCCATAATAAATTATTTAGAGCAAACCCATTTCCTCAAATTTTTCCCAACCCTTAAAATTCAAGTACCTCCTTTGTAAACTGGCCCTTGGGACGTGTTTACCACACCCAAAATGCATTAAAATAACACATCATATGACCTCCATTTTTGATGAAAATGGACCTATAGAGGTTTTAGACCAAAAAAAGAAATGGTTTGCGCTTAGATTTTCAAAATTTGAAACCTTTTTGTAACACCAATTTTGGTCATGTTGAAGTTAGCAAAGCATTAATTAACCCATCAAAACTCGTTCAAGAGTCGTGAAACTGAGCATGCATGTTATCATTTAAACCAAAAATATAGTGCAATAAATGACATAACAAAATTCTTCCTGAGGTGCAAGATATTAAATGCCAAAGTGGCTCACTCAGACTTTTTTGAATTTGCACCTATCAGAAACCAATTCGAGCAGACTAAGTCACCTCCTTGAAAAATTGTCAAATCACCTTTTGGGAAGCTACCACTAGAAACATTAGATCATTTATTTCCATGAAGCATGTGTGAAAAAGGGATTTCCCTCAATCCACATTCGTGAAAATTTATTAAGGGTCAAAGATGACCACTTTGAAGCATTCTGGAAATGCAGATGTAAAAAGTGAACAAACTGCATTTGCTTTTGACTTGGTAAAAATATCAAATCAGACCTTAAGGCTTTAAAACCAGACTAGGGAGCATATGAATGTAAGGATAATGGAGAGAAATAATCCTTTTTTCTTGACAATCATCCAATTGTGAAATATCAGTTTGAACAGGAAGCCACTTCACAGGACAAAGAGTATACCAACAACAAAAAAGTTCCAAAACCCTCAACTTTGCACTTCAAAACCTTATCAAAACTCAACATAGGGGGCTGAAAATTGACATGCATGTTCATATATGTCAAGTAAATATTCCTACCAAAGGATTTGACATGAAAATCACCTGGCTTTGAATTGTGACCCTCCAAAGTAGGTCATTTGGGCATATCTTTTAGGGGCACTTTTGAGTGTGCAAATCAACTTTTTCAACATGGGCACTCAAAATTTGAAAATTTTGAAGGTGCCATTAGGACCTATAGATGTTATTCATCCAAAACAAGAGTCTCTCACTCTTGATATTCCCACACAAGAGCAAGCAACAATTGAGATTCTTGATTCTTATAGTGACTGTGTATCATCGACATATTTTGAATTAGCACCAACATCTTTTGAAGCAGTATCAATAGATAACGATGTCATAGAATTAGAGAAAATAGTTCATATTCCTAAACAAAAGGAAACCATAGCAATATCATGTGTTCATGAAAAGTCATATTCAATGGCTATGGATTAAAGGATACATTATCGGGGCAAATGATTAGGTATTGATAATACCTTCACAATGCTGGGGGCAATCTTATCTACAACAAACATCAACATATGGGGTCCGAAGAATCCTTATGATGAAAATATAGTCAACACTACAACTATCTGTATCATGGGTTGGCATTCACCCATCATCTCATACACAAATTGGGACCAACATCAAAAGAAGTATTCCTTTCAAAGAAGGGAAAAGATCATCAAAGAAAATGAAGTAGTAAAGCAAAAAGGACAAAGCAAATAAAAATGGATACTAAAGAAAAATAAAGAAAATCATCCCACTCATACTTTGTCAATCAAATAAATTATGGGGAAAAATAAAAAAGGGAAATGTATCCATCAAAAGCATCCTCAAATACAAAAGCATGCTTCTCAAGCAAGGAACAAAGTATATCCAGTGGTTGGTCTTGATTCCACTCAAAGCTCCATTTCTACCCATCATTGCTCATCTTCCCAAGTTTGGAGAGTCAAAGGTTCCAAGCCATTGACCAATCCATCTCATATTCCTTCATGCATGACATCATACACTCCATTCATGATATCCAATTCTCACATTAGCCATGTGTTGGCAGTTACCCTTCATCATAAGGATTCCAAAGGTACCATATCACAATGTGCACACATAGACAAGGTTAATTCCAGTATCCACAAGGAAGATCATAGTTCTTCAAGGTTGCACCCAAGTGCTTGTATCTTAGCAAAGCAACTTCTTCAAGTAGGGTATCATTGGAACGTTATGATAGTGGCCTCTACATCAGTACCATTAGGTGGTTCAACATGACGGTAAAAATCATTAAAAATAAAAGAGATGAAAAAAATAAGGAAATAGTAAAAATAAAAATCGTCCTCTAATGAAAACCACTATAGTGGCGCTTTGGGAAAGTACTATGATGAAAACCTGGAAAACATGCATCATGAGTAGAATCGAACATCTATATGGTCCTTCTCAGACATAAGCATCTCATCCTTGTCATGATAAATCCAATGTTCTCTCCATCCATCCAATCCAACTTTTATCCAAATATTTTCATTTATCTTCATCTTGACAAAGATTCGATGTATACTTCAACTCTACACATGGAAAATTTTTGATAGGCTCTTTACCATTTTATCTCTTGAAGTCCCATAGCCTATTTCTAGCATGATAAAACTCTATTGAACTCCTTGCATATACATTACCTATCTTGGTTTGCTCATTAAACTATGAAGCATTGCTAGACACTAGGGGTAGGTTCTTACAGTCTTGTTTCCAAATAACTCTTGATCCATGTCTTATATCTCACAGTGTGACATCAACATCATGATCTAGGTATTGTTTACCTCAAAATCTCATCGAAAATCCCAAAAAAATTCATGAATCCTCAAAAATCCAAAAAAACTTGCAAAAATACAAAAAATCCAAAAACATCAAAATCTTGTATAGCCAAAAATCCAAAAACATTCAAAATCCTATACAACTAAAATCCCAAAAAAATTCGTAAAATCTCATCAAAATCCAAAATCATTCAAAATCCTATACAACTAAAATCCAAAAAATTCAAAAACTGTAAAGTCAAAATCCCAAAACATCCAAAACACATCAAAAATCCCTAAAAGGTCAAAACATCAAAAATCCAAAAATAGAACCATGTCAAAGTACGAGTCTTTGAGCTTGAACGTAGGAAAGACCATCATTGATGTTCCCTCGAGACACCCTAGGTCAGTCCTTCAAGAGTCCGTCATAATAAAATAGAAATCCATCAAGTGTTTATCTCATCATCAATAAGTCAAGTTAGTTGAACTACATGGTCTTTGTGTGTATAACGTAGGAAAGATTCGTCTTTGATAAGCCCCCGAGGGCCCTAGGATAGTCTTTTAGGTTAGGTTCTTGGTTGAAAATTAGAAAATCCATAAACATTCAAATATTAGAAAAGCCTTAAACATTTAAAATCTCAAAAAATTCCAAAACATTTGGAAAACTTAGGAAAACCCCAAAACATTTGGGAAACTTGGAAAATCCCAAAACATTTGAAAAAAAAAAAAACCACAAAATAACATTGGAAAACCTTTTAAAACCTTAAAACCCTAAACAATTTCAAAACAATCAAAAATGAAAAAATCCACATAAACTTTCAAAAAGATCAAAAACAACCTCAAAAACATTTTCAAAATACCAAAAACATTGAAATATTCCAAAACATCCAAAACCATCCATCCCATTTCACTTTCACTTGCAATAAACCTTTACCCATAATAAATAAATCATCATCTTCAACCTCTGGTAACACAAATAGAAAGCAAGTATCACAAGTTGTAAAGTGAGAACCTAAGTGTCAAAATCTAAAGTCTAGGTCATTGGTAAACAAGTCAGTGGAGTTTGTATCAATGGCCTATCACACACCTAATCCTAAACCAAACCATCTGATATAACATGTCTTAGGATGTATCCTTTTGACAATGGGAATCAACATCAAAAATCACCTTAGCTATCTTAAACTAGAAAGAGATATAGATAATAGTGACTATTTGTCTTTAATCTTTTCTCATGATTTATCTTATTGACCCATTCCGAGGACCGCTCAATGAGGTCTTGATGATTTAGAGAGAAAGGAATGGGGCATCGATCATTATCTTTCATTTGCTATGCTTGTGGGTATTCTTGTAAAATAATCTTGGCACATACTTGCTTAGTTGTATGTAGGGAGGTTGTTTGGAGTAGATTGTTGACTATTGCGTATGCTTTGGTCCAATATATTCTAAACTTATAAGCTACATTCCAATGAGGTTTTCTTATGTAAAGGAGTGAACAAGAACTATACTATCTATTTGCAGAGTCAAAGTCCATTACACTAGATACAGCGCCATCCTGGTTTTCAATACCATGATGCATCATGTCTATGTGTTATATCAAAAATAAGGAATGGAAAAAAATCCCAATCCTGAATATGAGAAAATCATCCATCTCATCACCAAATCTAATAAAGTCTTGATGCATCATGGACTTGTTGGACTTTTGAATCAATCTCAAAATCAATGGTCAAATCCATTCTTGTTATTATTCTATCTTTACTAACATTTCTATCCAAGTATAAAATTTGTGTGATATATCAAAATGTATATGAGGCTACCCACAACCAATGATTGTCTATACATCATCAAATCTATCTACATCAGACATCTGTACTTTCTAGTCCTCTTTGAGCTAAACTGATCCTAAACCTATACTTTACCTTTGTTGAAAATCAACCCAAAATTCAAAATTTCTACCCAATTTCTCGAGGGGGTAGGGAACCAACTTATTCCTTTTGCTAGGGAAACAGTGGGGCATCCAATTTTTTAATTTTTTAATTTTTTGATTTTAGCAGTAGTTTAATTCAAAAAGTGTTAGTCTTTGAACCAATGTAACAGGTACCTCACTTCAAAGAGGGGAAAAATGTAGACACTTAAAAATGTCTTGAATGATATACACACTTGAATATGATATATTAACATCACTTCATCCTAAAATCCATCATCTTTTCGCTTGTTTAATTAAATAAGCCTAATTATTTAATCAAATGCCTCATTTTCACCTATTAATATAATTGACCTACTTGGGTTAATTCACCCCCTCTTACATTGACATTTCATTTGGTTTAATTAAATAATGCAAATTATTTAATTTTAACCCTAAGTCCTCTTATTTAATTAAATAACCTAAGCTATTTAATTAAATATCATATTTGCATCCCCTTTTCATTAAATGAATCAATAATTTAATGAATATCCTCACATTTCTCATATTGTAGATTAAAATTTAGTTTTAATTAACTAAATTGCTAATTTTCCTCTCATCCACTTGCATAGGGAATATCCAAAAAAGGTAATGATTATTCCAAACAAACTTTGAAACAACTTTTTA
>VDFB02271358.1:605995701-606236889 GCA_007258455.2 Sequoia sempervirens
GCAATTTTGTATTCCTTAATTTGTTGAAGTTTAATATAATTCCTCATCTGCAGTAGTGGTTTTCCCTTCAGGGTTTTTCCACAGACAATTTGTCCAAAAATATTGTGTTCATTATTGTGAATGTTTTCTTCTCTATTCTTGTGAGTTTTTATTGGTGAAGTTGCAGTTGTGTTATTTTTCGATATTTGCTGAGAATTAATTTTTCAGAGTCAAACAATCTATGTATTAGATAGGAGATTAATAATCAGTAACTGCAATAGAATTTTCACAAATATGACAAGGAGAAAACTTAGGGTTGAAGAAAACATGGCAAACAAGAATGGAATAAATTTAAGGTTTTACGTAGCTTACACCTTAGAATATGTTCAAGTTTGTTTATACAAGAAAAGAAAGAAAATTATCAAGAAATGTATACTTTTGAAATCTGACCACGGTCTTGTGATATTCACTTTAAAACTGCTCAATCAATCTAATTTCTTTCTGTTTATTTTTCTGTTAGTATGAATATAATAGTCTCGCTGGTTGCAACAGCAGCTACAGTAGTGAGTGCTTTCTTGACGTACAAGTCAATAACAGAGCATCTTCTGCTGGAGGAGCAGTACGGCCTATTGAGAGACACGGCTGCAAAGATGTATGAAACTTCAAAATATCCAGTCACCATATTGGTCTTCGGATTTGAGAACCATGGCAGGAGTTCATTCATCAACACAGTTTGCAGAGTTGTGTTCAGAGAAAATGGGCCGTTTGTCATGAGAGCAGAGACGGGACCCTCCAAAAATACCACGACTACAACGAGAGTTTTCAGGGTAAAGAACCAGCTCTCAGTGTACCCCAAATATTTGGTAAATCTGATCGACACGCCCACCTTCTCGGAGTATGATCATGATTTGGATGAACGGAAATTGAGAACAATTTTGAGAGGGGAAAATGGATCGGCTTTAAAGAAAATGGGTGTTCCTCCTCCCGAATGTGTGGTGATTGTTGTTAGAGCAGATGCTTCTGGCGTTGGAGGATCTGCTTGCGAAAACCTTCCGAATTTAGCAAAAATTATACGCGAAGAAGGTTAACCAGTTTTATTGTTTTTTCTTTCAATATTTCTGCACAACATTTTTATCTTTTTCATCTGTCGCTCTCTGTTAATCAAGATGAAATTATGTCATGTTTTCAATTTTTTTTCTTTTTCTTTTTTCAGGGCTTCAATTTGTTGTAGTATTGACACACAAGAAAGAGGCGAAAACTACAATGGATCTAAAGGAGCTAACTAAACAAGTTGCTCAGATGGTGGGCACAGATTGTGTTAAGTGCATAGACAATTATATTGCACAACATTCTTCTGGGGGACGAAATGTGGCAAATGTGAATAATAATTTCAGTACAGACATCCAGACACTTAGCATTCTGATGCAGTGCTTTGCGTATGTCAAGCAGCGACGTCAGTTAACTAAGAAAGGGAGCATGGGCGCGTAAAAGAGCAAATGATTATCAACATCAGAGGAAGTTCTCTCAATAATGCTTCCTTTTTAGTGCAATTCGATTGATTATTTGGTATTTCTAGCCTTATAATACATAGCTTGAAATTTGGGTGACATTTACCTATAAAAATGTGAAACATTGCATATTAATGTCAATTTTTATTCAGTTTTGTGTTTCTTTTCATTAAATATTTTAGTACAATTATATAATTTTATGTAAATTTTAGTGTTTCATATGTTTCCATACACTCAGTTTTATACATTTATTCATATCTTGTTGATAATTACATGCTTTTCTGTAGCATGCTTTTCCGTATAGACTACATGTATTGCATCTTGCATGATTAGACAATTAGTCATTGCATAGTCTTTATTATTTCTTTACCTTGGACCATTCTTGGAGGTGTGGGAGTAATCCTACATATGTGGATCTCACCCCAAATTTTTAAACTCAAAATTTGACTAACTCTCACCTATTTCATTAGTTGTTGTGAGTTGTCTAAATAAATGGTTTAATAAATTGTTGTTAGGTCATAGTATTTAAGGTCATCCAATTGCATTCAGTTCACATCCTTTGATAGCTAGGAATATTCTCTCTTCCTAGATCATTTAAGCATTCAATGAGTAAATATTAGAACACTTCAATTTGTTGCACTACAAAAATAACGTTTATACCAACATCTTCATTTAGAGCATTTTTATGATTACTTAGTACCTTCCAATCCTTCATACGATTGTAAAGATAATATTTTTCAAGGTTTACCTACAAGAACATGTACCTTAGTGATTCAACAACTATTTAGGTATTCCTAAATATTGTCAATCACCTTGAGAATTACAATATATATATTTTATCAATGTTTGATTCACCCAACATTTATATGCAACATTTTATATTCACACAAAATTCACCAAATTATTACTACACTATTTAAAAATCCTATGGAATTTTCCAAATATGGATTGATATAAATATAATTCAAACTCTAATTTATTTTTTGCACATTTTATTTAGCTTTGAGCTCTCAAATTAGTTCATAGGAAAGTTACAAGTTTATAAACAATATCAAGTCAATGAAAACCTTAATGTAAAAGATCATTTATTGATAGAGTAATAATATTATTTATATTTTTTCCATTTTCACTTCATTCTTATAGATGATATTAAGTAAGGAAAATTTTAGGGCTCAAGGATCTATATTCTATCCTTACTAAACTAAAATATATTTTTGGTAGCTTTTATTTCACGAGAGATGTCAAGAAAGATCAAGTTTTTTGAAAATTTGAGAATGTTTGTAGTTCATTAGATGGAGCTACAACATTAGAACTTGTACCATTTATTAACAAACAAGGCAATACCTGATAGGAAGATCATAATGAGTTAGTTGACTTGGATGACAATGCCATAGATGATGTTTTATGGGATACCCAAGGTAGCCGAAATGAGTTCATTAAATTGGATTAAAATGTTGTAGATGGTGTTCTTGTGCAAAAGTGGAAAATAATATTTAAATATGAATGAAGAATGAGTGGGATATGACAAGAAAATTTTAGATTGATTGGGTGTCAAAATACTCATTCATTGAACCAATGGAGGATGCCAACAAATATGAACCTCCAACTGAATGCAAGTGTAATATTTTTAGTTGGAAGAGATGTAGCTAAAACTTGACAATGTAGAAAAACATTGGTAAATTTTATGATAAAAAACTCATAGATGGAAAGGAAAAATCATTGATAAGATGGAAAAAAGGAAGACTATCTTCATGTTAAGCATTCCCTCAAATATGATGTGCATCTGCAAAGAAAGGTGAAGCTTGTTGCATGTGGAGGTTCAGTTGAAACTAAATTTGGAAAGATGATGCGAAAAGCACAAATGAAAATAATTGTTCAACTAGATGTTGTTTTCAATATTTTGACCATAGAGCATCCTATGAAAAACTACCTAGAATATAATAGTTTATTATTTTTATGGGTGGCCCTAACATTGCTAACACATATTGGTCAATAAGTAGTAGATGGGATTAGGAAAGCTATCTTTTTGAGGTAGAAAAATAAGATTGACAAGAAAAAGTAAGTGAAATTTTATCATACTATCTTTAAATGAAGTTACAATGGTAGATAATAATTTTTGGTTATGTATGTCATAGAAAAATGTGTTTTCCAAGATTATCTACTCTTTGTTTATAAAATGAAGGAGAATGTGACATCAATTTTTTTATATTTTAACTAGTTAAGAAATATTTGAATGAAATTGGGGGTATGGATGACTACTAAATTTTCAAAAAGTTGGTGTGTTTGTGGTTTGATGGAGCTTCAGTAATGGAAGGTCATAATAATGGTATATGAATAAAATTCTAAACCACTTCTTCACCATACATGACTTTCATTCATTTCATGACACACATAATGAATTTAGAACTTGAAAATGTGAGCAAGTTTTTACAATATCAAAAGTTGAAGATCTAGTTTATAAGATCTACCCATACTTCTACCCAAGTCCGAAACAGTTTATGGAATTTCAATATGTTGAACAAGACAATTGAGAGGGGGGGTGAATCAATTATAACAAATTTAACCTTTAAAACTTTCAATAGAGGTTAGATCAATAACCATTCAAAGATCCTTTACTCTGCTAATGCAATTAATCATTAAGTGCATAAGCATAAATTAAAAGAAGTAAAACCATACACACAATAACAACAGATTTACATGGAAAACCAAATAAGGGAAAAACCATGGTGAGGATTAGCTCACAATATAAAGTATTCCAAAATTGAATACAAAGACTCATTTCCAGAAAGGCTGACTCCCAAGATAGGACTTGTCCAAAAAAAGGACTTACTATCCAATGAGGGTTAACCACTCGAAGGGCTCACTACTACATAATTACAAAGAAGATAGAAGAGGGTTGTCACAAAGATAAAACTATATCAATGCAACAGAGATTTCCACCACAATTCACTTACATACTTATAGACATGATTGAATGATAGTGTACACCTTCATCTCATTGCCTCTAGAAACTTGGCAGTTAAATTTTGCACTGATCTGCATCAAATTCACATCACACACACTTTTTTGCATCTATCTCACATCTATCTTGCTTGCATTCATCTTTCAAAAACATCTCAACTTATGTTTATACCGCCTTCAACCTCAAAACTCATCCAAGGTTAGCCATACATCATTTATATTTACAAATTCAAATTAGGTTGACACCAAAACATTCTATGGTGGAATTAGAATGAGGGTGACACAAAAAAATACTTAATGAGGACCTAAATAAGTCCCAACACACTTCAACATGCTTCCATAGACTTCGTGAGTAGTTTTTAACACAAGGTCGACCAACACCAATGTAAAAAACATAAACAATTAAGCATAGGCAACCTTAACTCGATCCAATCTTTCTGGTCAATAAATTTTACTTGAACATGATCTTATCAGCTTACTCTTAGAATCACAAATCCTAAAACCAAAATATGGAGAAATCCAGAGCAACTACATTTCTCTCGAACCTCAGCTAGACACATCAAAATGCACAGTCACAACTGCTAAAGATATCTCACACTGAACAATGATCCAGAGACCTAAATTCTGGATACAACTACCAAAAACCATGAATAATATGTTAGGAACTCATAGCAATAGAGGCAATACAAAGTACATCCTAAATCATATTACATAGCACACATAGACTAGTTGCAAACTCACTTTATTACAATTTTCTCAATATCCTCGACATATACAACCAATAACCAACTTCCATGACATCAATGAAAACAACAACCAATTAACCAATTGACATCAACGACAATACCTTCATGCTTGCAACAATCTCCCCCTTTTTGATTGATGGAAACACATCAAAAACAACACAAAAACCTTGAACCATGAATCTCCAGAATGCTTTCTCCCCATTAATTTTACACATGATACTCTCTCTCCCTTTGACATCAATGGAAAAGGAAAAAGATATTTCCACTAGTAGAATTTGGCAAATAAATGACTACGTGACTAAAAATTTTAGTCACATGACTAACACTAGTAGTATTTGGAAAATAAATAACTAATTTGGTCATTTATAAGTGACTAATTTGGTCATCTGGTAAAATCACAACTAAATGACTAATATCAGACAAATAAAAATGACTAAATAAATGACTAATATCATACAAATAAAAAATGAATAAATAAATAACTAAATAAATGTGTTCATTATTAAAATCTTGGCTATAATTTTTATTTTAATAAACATACTCTAAAACCTTCGTCAAGACCTTATTTTCAATCATAGCTTGCCATAATTAATAATAAAATATTACAAATAAAATTACTAATAGATATTTTTTGAGGAATAAATATTTTGTTTTGTGGTGTCATCATATGAACACCAAAGTTTCTTCTAAATTGACGAAAAACCACAAAATTATAAAAATTAACAAAAACCATAAGAGAACCTAAAAAACTAAAACCCAAAAACCTTGAAAAAAAAAAAATAAGCAAAAGGAAGAGAAAAAACAAAAGATGAGAATAAGTAACCAAATAATCTAAGATGCTTCCATAGACTTTGTGAGTAGTTTTTAACACAAGGTCGACCAACACCAATGTAAAAAACATAAACAATTAAGCATAGGCAACCTTAACTCGATCCAATCTTTCTGGTCAATAAATTTCACTTGAACATGATCTTATCATCTTACTCTCAAACTGAACAATGATCCAAAGACCTAAATTCTGGATACAACTACCAAAAACCATGAATAATAGGTTATGAACTCATAGGAATAGAGGCAATACAAAGCACATCCCAAAGCATATCACAAAGCACACATAGACTAGCTGCAAACTCACTTTATTACAATTTTCTCAATATCCTCGACATATACAACCAATAACCAACTTCCATGACATCAATGAAAACAACAACCAATTGAAAACTAGTTAACCAATTGACATCAACGACAATACCTTCATGCTTGCAACAATCTCCCCCTTTTTGATTGATGGAAACACATCAAAAACAACACAAAAACCTTGAACCATGAATCTCTAGAATGCTTTCTTCCCATTAATTTTACACATGATACTCTCTCCCCCTTTGACATCAATGGCAAAGAAAAAAGATATTTTCACTAGTAGAATTTGGCAAATAAATGACTACGTGACTAAAAAATTTATTCACATGACTAAAATTTTTAGTCACGTGACTAACACTAGTAGTATTTGGAAAATAAATAACTAATTTGGTCATTTATAAGTGACTAATTTGGTCATCTGGTAAAATCACAACTAAATGATTAATATCAGACAAATAAAAATGACTAAATAAATGACTAATATCATACAAATAAAAATGAATAAATAAATAACTAAATAAATGTGGTCATTATTAAAATCTTGACCATAATTTTTATTTTAATAAACATATTCTAAAACCTTCGTCAAGACCTTATTTTCAATCATAGCCTGCCATAATTAATAATAAAATATTACAAATAAAATTACTAATAAATATTTTTTGAGGAATAAATATTTTGTTTTGTGGTGTCATCATATGAACACCAAAGTTTCTTCTAAATTGACGATAAACCACAAAATTATAAAATTTAACGAAAACCATAAGAGAACCTAAAAAATTAAAACCCAATAACCTTGAAAAACAAAAAAATAAGTAGAAGGAAGAGAAAAAAAAAAAAAGATAAGAATAAGCAACCAAATAATCTAAGAGGAAAAAGGACCATTTTTTTTTATAAGCATAATTTTCATTTTAATAAACATACTCAAAACCTTTGTGAAGACCTTATTTTCAATGTAGCCTGCCAAAATGGAGTAGTGAGTCGAAACCTTATTTTCAAGTTAGCCTGCCAAAATGGAGAAGTAAAGTGTGATGCCTGATTTTGGATTGCAACCTCTACCCATTTTTCCTCATCGGACACGATTTGTGTAAAATCTTGTGGTAAGTCACTTTCCATGGTTTCAGTTAATTTTACTTTTAAAATCTGTACGTAGTTAGGCCATATGATCCATATGATCCATTCTTTTTAATAATTTTACTAGCTGCTTGTTGACTAACAGTGATTTTGTTTTTTTTTTAGGCTAATTATGGAAAAGTGGATCCATCTTGTGTTGCAAAAGTTAAGGATTTATATAGAGAACTTAGAATAGAGGTATGTTTATTCTTTTCTTTTCCATTATGAGATGTTAAAAGTGATCTTTTCTTTTTGAAGTTTCCACTATCAAATTACATAGTTCACAAGAGAACTTACATTTATCTATAAAAATGATATTTAGGGAAATGTAGATTGAGTTCTCTATACAAATTTCAGAATTTGAACTCTTAAAATTAGATTCCACTTTCTGAGGGGGCATGCAAATCAATTTTGGAGTTGAGCGTAAAAAATAGAGTAGCACATAATGAAAAAGGATGAACAATAATAAAGTGCAAAGTGGCTCTTCTATCAACCATGTAGAGTACAATGAAAGGAGTGTAGGGATGGTAGGGGTTTAACGTTTACAGTGTAGTGGAACAATAGTTCAGTTGTATAGTAGATGCCATCCTACTTTGTTAGAGAACTCTTACTGAATTCCTAAAAATAGGAGTTCCCAAATGATGCCAATAGATATAATAAATAGAAAACAAAAAAACAATATTTTCATATAAAAACAACAAAAGTTGATTCATAGGCCCTATGAAAATATCTAACTTTTTGTCTCCCCTTTTATACTTTTTTGCATACTTACAAATTACATCTCCATGATTAATATGGATTCGAAGGGTTGAAAGGGCACATGTTAGTCTTTTCCATTTATTGGGAAATCAAGAGTTTGAAGTGACTGAAAGAATCAAATGTAGCTCTTTACTCTAGATTCTTTATTCTCATTTGGTTATTAATATATCCAGATATAAACCATGATGACTTAAATCAGAACTAGAAGAAATTTCATGAAAACTACAAGAAGAGATCAGGGATTAGAAAAATCATGGAAATGAAACCAACTCCATAAGCCACAACAAACAAAATATGTAATGCAAATGAGAATATAGGCCTTCAAAGGAGTTTTCATGGATAAAGAATCATCCTCCCTTAGATCTCTTGTGAGAATTCCTAAAAGCTCTTCAGTTATCCACAATATCCACATGCTATGAGCTCTGATACAAAGATTGTGCATAGTTCTTCAAAGTTTATTCAATTTGGTGCTATTATTTTTATCCTGTGATTCAGGCTTCAAACCAACCCCTCTCATTAGTATTTGTCTTCGAGAACTGTCTAGAAGAGGGTAATCAAAATCAGTACTAGAATATCTGAAAGTCAAAGATCCTTTCCCTCAAACTGAAGCTTTGTTCTTGAAAAACTAGAGTTGAGACAAGCCAAGAACTAGTGGAAGGGAAGTTGAATGAAAACTGATAACAACTAAAAGCTTTCCTAAGAAAAGTTCCCTTTCCACTATAACTTGCGGTTCTAGTGTCTCCTTGTTCATTTTTTTTGGCATCTCCTCATTTTTCATTTCTTGATAGAGAGCTTCTGAAACATGTGCAAGATATTCTTCAATCTCAACAATCAGTGTTGAGATAAAATGGAAGTATTGCTCTTGAAAATAAGGTGCTAAATCATTTATCCTTGAAGGAGATTTATGTGCATAAAGAAAACTTAGAGGGTCTTCCAGAATATTCTTGGACCCCTCATCTATGGTATCTTTTATTTGGCTAACCTCAATTCCAAAATAAGCATTAAGTTGATCAAACTAGTCTTCATCATTTTTCATCATAAATCTAAAACTCAACCTAGGTAAATTGACACTTTTTAGGTCCCCTCTCTTGGCAAGCCAACCCTCACTAGTAGTTAATTTGTGCAAATGGGTTTCAACATCTTTGTAACTTGCTAGAGATGGAACTATGGCTTCAAGCCATTTACCAACCTTAACTCTAGTTGACCTCCACCCTCATGCTCTTCTTTCAATTTAGTTTCTTCCCAACCCTACAAATCACAAACTAATAAATGGTAAGCCTTGAAATTGTGGAACAAAAAACTAAAAGAGACAGAGCAAGCATACAACATTAAAATTGTGACTTGCAATAGTACAAGAAAAGAAGCAGTAGGCAGTTTGATATACAATCAGAAAAGGGCATTTTATGAGGCTTCCTTAAGGAAGAAAATTAAAAATTAAATAAAATCATGCTTCAAATTCCATTTAAATGTTCAGTTGTATGGTAGATGTCATCCTACTTTGTTTGAGAACCCTTACTGAATTCGTAAAAATAGGATTTCCCAAATGATGCCAATAGATATTATAAATATAAAACAAACAACAATATTTTCATATAAAAACAAGAGCTGATTCATAGGCCATATGAAAATCTCTAACTTTTTGGCTCCCCTTTGATACTTTTCTGCATACTTATAGATTACATCTCCATGATTAATATGGACTGGAAGGGTTGAAAGGGAACATGTTAGTCTTTTCCATTTATTGGGAAATAAAGAGTTTGAAATGACTGAAAGAATAAAATGTAGCTCTTTACTCTATATGCTTTATTCTCATTCGGTTATTAATATATCCAGATATAAACCATGATGACTTAAATCAGAACTAGAAGAAATCTCATGAAAACTGCAAGAAGAGATTAGTGATTATATGAATCATGGAAATGAAACCAACTCCATAAGGCACAACAAACAAAATATTCAATGAAAATGAGAATACAAGCCTTCAAAGGAGTTGTCATGGATAAAGAATCATCCTCTGTTAGATCTCTTGTGAGAATGCTTGAAAGCTTTTCAGTTATCCACAATATCCGCATGTTATGAGCTTTGATACAAAGATTGTGCATAGTTCTTCTCATTTTATTCAATTTGGTACTATTATTTCTATCTTGTGATTCAGGCTTCAAACCAATCCCTCTCATTAGTATTTTTCTTCCAAAACTGTCTAGAAGAGGGTAATCAAAATCAGTATTGGAATATTTGAAAGTCAAAGATCCTTTCCCTCAAGCTGAAGCTTTGTTCTTGACAAACCAAAGCTGAGATGAGCCAAGAACTAGACGAAGGGAATTTGAATGAAAAATAAGAGCAACTAAAAGCCTTCATAAGAAAGTGCCCTTTCCACTATAACTGTTGGTTCTAGTGTCTCCTTGTTCATTTTTTTTGGCATCTCCTTATTTTTCATTTCTTGATAGAGAGCTTCTGAAAGATGTGCAAGATGTTCTTCAATCTCAACAATGAATGTTGAGATAAAATGGAAGCATTTATCTTGCAAATAAGGTGCTAAATAATTTATTGTTGAAGGAGATTTATGTGCATGAAGAAAACTTAGGAGGCCTTCCAGAATATTCTTGGACCCCTCATCTATGGTATCTTTTATTTAAATAACCTCAATTCCAAAATAAGCATTAATGCAACCAAACTAGTCTTCATCATTTGTCATCATAAATCTAAAACTCAACCTAGGTAAATTGATACTTTTTAGGTACCCTCTCTTGACAAGCCAACCCTCACTAGCAGTTAATTTGTGCAAATGGGTTTTAACATCTTTGTAACTTGCCAAAGATGTAACTATGGCTTCAAGGAATTTACCAACCTTAACTCTCTCATGCATATCTACAAATCCATCAACTATTATTTGTTTCATCCTACTAACAAATAGGCTTTCAAAAAGGTCATCCCATAGACTCTTTGAGTGCTTCAAAACAATCTCACACACACATTGGCATGGAAACTCAACATTTGAACCAAAAATCATTTTTAGCCACTCTAAGCTCCCTTTGAATGCATCCAGACTGTCCAATTTTTCTTTGATCAATGTCTCATTCTTTGCAAGTTCCTTTCCACCTTTCATAGGATCAAGAAAATACTTTCCCCTAAGCCTATCTACAAATATAATATCATCTACACATGTCTTAAGCCACACTAAGCAAGACTCTAATATAAATTCACTCAGAAAAATCATCATGGTAGCTTGTAGCTTTTCGCTATGATATTTCCACAACTGCACCCCATTGTCTGAGTTTGGAATCCCGCCAAAAAACTATGATTCAAGTGGCACTACCAACACAGTCTTATTAAAAAGAGGTAAATCATTTATAACCTCCAAGAAGAGTACCACAGCCTGACATAGCGTTACCTGTATGACTCTTACCACATTACAAAAAATGGAACTGACTTCCCCCACCTTATTGGTTTATTAGTCAAATGTGTCTTCTAGTTCCAGCGATGCATCAATGATTCTATTTTTTCATTAGTGTGAGGATCTTTTATCGGTGGGACGAGGTCTCATGTTCCCGTGATGGTCCGATGGGGATGTCGTCCACCGATGACATCCCCATCAGACCATCACAGGAATAGGAAACCTCATCTTGCCAATAGAAGATCCTCACGCCAATGAAAAAATGGAATTGTTCCACCAATGACATCCCCATTGGACCATCGTGGGAATAGGAGACCTCATCCCGTTGATAGAAGATCCTCATGCTAATGAAAAAACAAAATCATTGATGCATCGTTGGAACCAAAAGACACGTCCGACCGATAGAACCCTTGGTGTGTGAAGTCTTCTAGCCATTTCTGTCATAATGAAGCAGATGGAGTTCAAGGGTTTTGTTTCAAATGATATGGAACATTTTGTTTGAAACCAAATAGAGCTGAATGGGTGTTTCAAACTCAATCAAATCTTTTTTAAAATAGCCAAACATGAAGACGAGTGTACTTAGAAGATTGGGATTGATTTTTTGATCATGATTTGGTTTTCAACATCTTTGTAACTTGTCAGAGATGTAACTATGGCTTCAAGGCATTTACCAACCTTAACTCTACTTGAACTCCACCCTCATGATCTTCTTTCAATTCAGTTTCTTCCCAACCCTACAAATCACAAACTAATAAATGGTAAGCCTTGAAATCATGGAACAAAAAACTACAAGAGACGAAGAAAGCATACAACATTAAAATTGTGACTTGCAGTAGTAAAAGAAAAAAAGCAGTAGGAAGTTTGATATACAATCATAAAAGGGAATTTTATGAGGTTTCCTTAATAAAGAAAATTAAAAATTAAATAAAATCATGCTTCAAATTCCATTTAAATGTTCAGTTGTATAGTAGATATCATCCTACTTTGTTTGAGAACTCTTACTGAATTTGCAAAAATAGGAGTTCCCAAATGATGCCAATAGATATTATAAATAGAAAACAAACAATAATATTTTCATATAAAAACAACAAGAGCTGATTCATAGGCCCTATGAAAATCTCTAATTTTTTGTCTCCCCTTTGATACTTTTCTGCATACTTACATATTACATCTCAATGATTAATATGGACTGGAAAGGTTGAAAGGGAACATGTTAGTATTTTCCATTTATTGAGAAATAAAGAGTTTGAAGTGACTGGAAGAATAAAATGTAGCTCTTTACTCTAGATGCTTTATTCTCATTCGATTATTAATATATCTAGATATAAACCATGATGACTTAAATCAGAACTAGAAGAAATTTCATGAAAATTGCAAGAAGAGATTAGCGATAAGATGAATCATGGAAATGAAACCAACTCCATAAGCCACAACAAACAAAATATACAATGCAAATGAGAATACAGGCCATCAAAGGAGTTGTCATGGATAAAGAATCATCCTCCCTTAGATCTCTTGTGAGAATGCTTGAAAGCTCTTTAGTTATCCACAATATCCACATGCTATGAGCTCAGATACAAAGATTGTGCATAGTTCTTCTCAGTTTATTTAATTTGGTGTTATTATTTTTATCTTGTGACTCATGATTCAAACCAACCCCTCTCATTCATATTTATCTTCTAGAACTGTCTAGAAGAGGATAATCAAAATCAGTATTGGAATATCTGAAAGTCAAAGATACTTTCTGTCAAAATGAAGTTTTTTTCTTGACAAACTAGAGTTGAGATGAGCTAATAACTAGTGGAAGGGCAATTGAATGAAAACAGAGAGCAACTAAAGGCCTTCCTAATAAAAGTTCCCTTTGCACTATAACTATCGGTTCTAGTGTTTCCTTGTTCATTTTTTTAGCATCTCCTCATTTTTCATTTCTTGATAGAGAGCTTCTGAAAGATGTGCAAGATGTTCTTCAATCTCAACAATCAATTTTGAGATAAAATGGAATCATTTCTCTTGCAAATAAGGTGCTAAATCATTTATCGTTGAAGGAGATTTATGTGCATGAAGAAAACTTAGGAGGTCTTCCAGAATATTCTTGGACCCCTCATCTATGGTATCTTTTATTTGACTAACCTCAATTCCAAAATAAGTGTTAAGGAAACCAAAACAGTCTTCATCATTTGTCATCATAAATCTAAAATCAACCCATGTAAATTGACACTTTTTAGGTCCCCTCTATTGACAATCCAACCCTCACTAGTAATTAATTTGTGCAAATGGGTTGCAACATCTTCGTAACTCTCCAGAGATGTAACTTCAAGGAATTTACCAACCTTAACTCTCTCACATAGATCTGTAAATCCGTCAGCTATTATTTGTTTCATCCTACTAACAAACAAGCTTTCAAAAAGTTCATCCCATAGACTCTTTGAGTGCTTCAAAACAATCTCACACATGTATTGCCATGGAAACTCAACATTTGAACCAAAAACCATTTTTAGCCACTCCAAGCTCCCTTCAAATGCATCCAAACTATCCAATGTTTCTCTAGTCAATGTCTCATTCTCTGGAAGTTCCTTGCCACCTTTCACAAGATCAAGCAAATACTTCCACCCAAGCATATCTATAGAGATAATATCATTTGCATATGTCTTAAGCCACGCTAAGAAAGACTTTGATATAAATTCACTCAAAAAAATCATCACGGTAGCTTGTAGCTTCTCTCTATGAGATTTCCACAACTACACCTCATTGTCTGGGTTTGGAATCCCACCAAACAACTGTGATCTAGGTGGCACTACCAACACAGTCTTATAAAAAAGAGGAAAATCATTTAGAACCTCCAAGAAGAGTTCCCCAACCTGACATAGTGCTACCTGTATGACTCTTACCACATTACAAAAATGGAACTGACTACCCCTACCTTATTTTGCATAAGCTTTACCTAGTATAATGTGCTCCCACCTATTATGTGGTTGGCTAAATCCTTTTCCAAAGCATTGGTTCCTTGTCCCCATTGTATTTTTAATTCTTTCCTACCTTGGTTGAGATCTTAAGTTGTGTTAATGGAAAATTGGTTCATCAAATTTATGTGAAGGCCAAGAACTTTTCCTTTGCCTTCACCTTTCTATTATATTCTTTCATTGACTTGTTATAGGAGGTTATATTTCATTTAAGTGATTTGATCTTGTTTGTTTGATGATTGGATAATGGCCCCATAATCTTGGTAGATGGGCATGGTCGGTTCAATATCCATATATTGACCTACCAAAAAGGTCTCTATTGTTAGCATGGGCATCTCCAACATGGAGCCTTATAGACATCAAGAGAACCATTCAACCTCACTAAGACAAGTTTCACAAAAAATAGGCTTCAATATCTCAATTCCTTCTATCCTCAAGCACTTTAGACAAGATATAAAACCATTTTTAGATACCCTTTAATGAATTCTAAAACATGTCCCAAATTCACCATAGGTTGTTTTCGAACAACCTACAAATTACATTTGCTTTAAAGTTTCTAAATCCTTTTCAATAGATCTAATTTGTGTATATCCTGCAATTATTGTAGTCCATGAGACCACATTTCTTTGAGGCATTTTGTCGAACACTTCAAGACCCTTGTCTATGATGCCACGTTTAGCATACATCTTGGTGCAGGAGCACCTAAGCTTCCATTTTCAAATTTGAAGGCCATTGCATCTTAGTAGGTCATATTAGCATTTGAGGAGGTCATTTTATGTTAATTAGGTCTTGTGAAACCATTCACTATGAGTTAGGATAATTTTAGAGTCAATTGGGTAAAAGAGACAAAATTGTAAAAAAGTTGTAAAATTGCAAACTATCAAAAGTTGTTGCAGGTCATTTTTGTCAAGTTTTGTAGAATTGCTAAATATAGTGCAACATGACAACTTTTGCATGTTTGAGGAAAATAGATGCTCCTCCATCGAACAAAAAATGTGCATTATTAAATTGAATATATACTTGATATACCAATTTAAATAATAAGGAAATATTAGACTGGAGACAACCAAATAATTGAATATTTTCAACAAACAATTTATACCAATATAAAGCCACAAAATCAGAGATCTTTCATTGTTTTCCTCAAAATTATAACTGCAACATAGTCTTTTGAAATGGAAACATTATGGAAGTTTTCTGTTGTCCATCTATCCCTATTTGCCTACTATCTTCTCCTATATCCTTCTTTTGTTCTTGGTAGCTCTTATATACACAAGAGGCAACAAGCTTCAGAGCAAGAGATACAACTCTTGATAACAAAACATGATTTTGAATTTAATTTAAGAAAATAACAAAATCATAAACATGTGTACCAATCCGTTAATCTCCAAGTTAAAGCCCTTGGTCATCTAAGACATGTTCAAAGCTTTTACTGTATGATAGGGTCCACATCATTACCACCGACCAATTATGACTATTGCTCAATTGTGCCCGGATTATCCACTACCTGATTTATAAATAGATTATTGCTGAGAGGTGATCAATGTACACTTGTTCTACATGAGTTTCAGCATTGGATATGAACTCCTTCATATCATACTCTATGTGCATAAATTTTTCAATTTGTTTATGAGTATTTTGCAAGACCATATCCTCATCGTTGATCTCCTACAATGCAATTGTTAGAAAATCTATAAATTTTGCTTTCCAATCATCCCTTTCTTGAAGATTCCCTATATCATCATGGAGTGTAGGAACTAGATTAAAACAACTGAGGTATCCTTTGAGTCTTTCTTAATATTGGTTTTGGGATCTCACCAAGTCATTATATCTTTCAGTGTTTGGTCTTTTAGGATTTGTTTACCTAGAAGTTCCTTCTTTTTATCAATCATTGTTCCTTGTAACCAAACATTCTCCTCTACTGTTGATTGTATTTTCTTAAATACACCCCAATAATCATCATCTTTATTTATTATCTTATTGAACATCTCTTTGATTATCTCAGACACAACATTGTACTTAATGATTTTCACCTCCTTTTCCAGTGTTTTACACTTTTCTTGGGCTTTCAAATGGGAATTTTTCCAATAGGTTGCATCACCTAATGCATCTAACACTCTCTTATCCTTTTTGATCCATGGAGTGTACAATTTTGGAGTAGAAGAGGAAGAAGACTTTTCCATTTGATGTGATAATTGCTTTTTCAATTTGTCATTCTCTTTGATCAATTTTTCAATTTGTGCTCTAGTGAATTTTGCCACATTGACATTTAGCTCTGCAATTTCTAAGGGATTAGTGTTTGCAATTCTTTTGACCAAAAGGTGTCCAAATACTTGATTAGGATTTTCAATCACTTTTGGCCTCTTCTCATGAAGGTATAGTGACCAAATAAGCAAAGAATCCTCATTTGGATTGCATCTAGACCCTAAATATATCTTATCACTAGCTTCCTTTGATAAGTTCATTGTTGTATCTCCTCTTTTGCTGAAATGTTGAACACAATTGTTGAGCTCATGTCCCATCCTGGTAGAAGTAGTACCCCAACCTCTTGACGTAATTCTCTACCTCTTTCAAGAGTGATGGATTGCATTTCCCTATCAACTTCCTCTTTCAATTCTTCTAAGGCATCAACTTCCTTTTCAAGAGTAATGTCTTGCTCCTTTTGTCTTATTTTCTTCCCCTTATACTCATAGACAAATGATTTGAACTCAGGAGTTTTAACAAAATCATTATCAGAAATGAATTCATGACCAACCTTGAACCTAATGTCATCAGATAAATCATTAGATGTTTCAAATTTTACAAGTTCCTAAGGGGCTCATATTGTGTAATCACAAGGGCCTTTATTTGTTCCACTGGTTGCTCCTCTCCATCACTCTCCTCATCACTTCATCCCTCTTCACTATTGTTAGTGGAGGAACATACATTAGGGCTGGGTTGTGAGGGTATCTGATCCAAAGGCTCCACATCCTCAGCCTGCATTCCTATGTAACTTGTATGAGATGTATCAAAAATGTATGAGGGCACATCTTTTACTATTTCATTCATATGAGCAATAAGCTACTCAATCCTAGCCAAGGGATATTCTATATCAACAAATGCTTCTCTATATGATGGGACATTCTTTCTCTTACATTCCTCTGCAAGCACAAATTTATTATATGAAGCCATTCTCTCACTAGTGGAAGCTTCATCTCAGTTCTTGATCACATCATCAAGTGAAAACTAATGCTCATACCTTAAAAAATTTTGAGTTAATCTTGCTTTATGAATAAATCCCTCTGCATCAAATATCTTTCTTTCATACCCAAGAGGAAGGTTGTAATGAGCTAATTTAGCATCAATTTCTCCATATCCTTCAATGGCACATACTGTGAAATCTCCAAAACAAAGAGTCTTAGGCAAGAGTGATTGTTTATTATGACTCTTGAGATGTTTAGTATCAAACCTTGCTAATTGTCGTACTATTTCCAAATAAGCAACTCTATTAGGAACCACTTGGGGTAGAAAATGTGGAACCCCTTCAAATCCATAAACCTTTATTACTATGCAATCAAACAAGGCATACTAGTCTCCCCAATTATGGTTCACCTTGACTCTTGGATTGTTTTCCTTTGGTCTCAAAAATCTCTGCACCTCAGGGGATAAATTGTGATCATATGAATAGCCTAGCAACTTCATTAGTGGTTTAACAAAATATTCTTCAAAATATAAATAGTGAGACCTCTCACATTGACTATCCCATAGTGCAGTCCACATCTATACATGTTTAAAGTTTTCATCTTTATTTGTGTCTTTGATTCTTAATTCTTTATCCCACACATTTATGGCATGTCCCTCATATAAAAGTAAATGCATTAACAAGGAATAGTGTTTGAAATCTATGCAGTCATTTTTTTTTAATTCTTTCAAGCCTTTGATTTAGGGCATTCACCAAATGGTTTGCATAGTTGAATGACCTCAATTCCCAAGACTTGACTAGTTGAGTAGTAGGTATATTGGAAGTATTATTCAAACAAATCTATATGAAATGGAGGGTTTTCATTGCTTGAAAATTTTGTGAGTTGACCTTGCTCATTTTGAGGTTTGTACAAAGCTAGCTTCCATCTCTTGTACCTAGTATCCATGCAATGGTATTCTATCAAAAAGTCTCTAGCGGTGAATGGAAATTTCATGAGACCTTCTAACTGAAATACATTAGAGATCAAGTCTTGGGAGATAATAAGCATATCATCCCCATTTGGTGATTGGATAGTTCTTTCTTAGCATTATATAGATTAGCCAGAGCTTTCACCAATTCTACGTTGATGAACACGTTTGGCACCACAAGTCATCCTAAGTTCATCCTCCATGGGTTACAAACTAGTTGAAATTTAAATTGTATTATGTAGTGATACATAAAAAGCTCATAGCCCTGGTGTGGTGTCCAAACATCCCCAAGACCCCTATGTTTATCTAAAAATTTACTTGCTTGAACACTTCTTCTAGGGCTTGGCCTTGACCCCGGACACTGATCTATCAAGTCTTGGTTTAAATTCCTCTTTTCAGTTTTTTGTTTCTTTGCCTTAGGTTTTTTCACATTTTCTTCCATTGCAAACTCTAAAAAAATGCAACTTTCTAGCTAAGAGTGGAGTACTTACATGAATTTTTGCTTCTGCTAGCTTCACTGTGTGAGAGCTCTATGTTCTATCCTTTCTACTTCTGCCCTTAGCATAGCCTTTCTGGTTTCTACAAATTGTATGATTAATTCATGGTGCAATTTACCTCTATTCTAGCTCATTAATATACCACCTTCTTCAGTCTTGTCATCGGGGAGAGCATTTATGTTAAGTATCTTGATGATTCTTTTGATGTCACATTAGCTAGTAGTAATCATTCATTGCTATATTGTTGGGACCTTGGTTCATTTTCCACCGATGGCCACCTTCTCCACCGATAAATATTTTTCTTTCTATCTATTAGTAAGACATCAAACAATGTTACCCCGATGCATCCCAAATTCACCGATAAGTGTTAGAATTTGATACCCTGTGATTACATCGGGCTATTGGGGGAGCTTCATCATTCATTCCATCAATGCACCAGAGTTGCAGCGATGGAAGGATATTATGCCGATGTAAGGATATGAATTGCCCCTATTGGGATATCAGTAGGGTGGTGATGGGAGTTCCACCGATAGAGTATTGTTAGCCTGATGGTATCAAAGGACTTCAATGGATTTCATGAATGTGATTATTTGGGTATGCTAGTTACAAAAATGGATTTTTTACATGAACCTCAATAATTTGTGTAGATCATGAAATTGAGTTTGGTGAGATTTTGTAAGGACTAGGAGATAAATGAATAGATGTTAATGCAAATATGTGGGATATTTTTTTAAGTCCTAACACAGCTCTTTTGACATTTTTTTGTCTTATACTTATTGTGTGATGCATGATCTTTATTTTTCTTTGTTATTTTGTGCATGCATGTGCCATGTGTAGGCTTAATAGTGGGTTATTGACCTCTCACATGAGCTGATGGTGATCTAGGTTTTCTAAACAAAAGTCCCCCTGATAAAGTAAAGTCCCCTCGATAAAGTAATTGCCCCCAATAGAATAATATGTAATTTAATATTTAATTGAGGGAGTATAATATATCTTATAGGGATGTATTTTCTATGCATTGATGGATATTCATATCTTGTTTCAAAGCTCCCATTTTGGCACAAGCAAGGAGGATGTTGGCAATGGTTGTGGAATTTGGCTTTAGACCTACAAATTGTATTCATTTGAAAGTTTTTAAAGTCTTTCCACCAAATTCATTTTGTGCATATCTATTGTAGATGTCCTTAAGCTATATGAAAAAGTTGTATATACAATTTGAGATCAATTGATAAGCTGAGACATGCAATATTGATTTGATTTACATTTTACTTAAGATATAATTTTGTTGCATTGCTAAATTTCATAGTTCAATAATTGAGATTCTCAATGATCTTGTATACCCAAAGTATATGTGATAGAAAAAAACTAGGTAGTCATGTCGATTAGTTTGACAATTTAAATGATCCTGAGTTCATAAGTAAATAGTGATAAGTTTTGACAAATAATGTACTTTCTTGTTGCATTTATCATAGAAACAAAGGCCTCTTTTGATTGTTGGAGAGGATTTAGAGAGTGAAGCATTGAATACTTTGATCTTTGAAATTGATGATTTTTTTACTAAATTGATAATGTTTGAAGTTTATTTTTCTTTCTTAGATGTTGAGTCTAATTAATAAGTTTAATGTTGTGTTGTAACTTGCAGGTGAGTATGTTGATATGATAAAGGCTAGCATTGTTGATCTTCTAAAAGTTATCAGAATTGCATTAGTTGATGCAAAAAGGTAAAACTATTTATCTTTATTATAATTAGTGGAACTTGCAACTACAATATCTGATAAAAATCTACTTCCAAATATGCTTTTGATGGATTTTATATCTAATTCTGATACATTCACTATATCTAGCACCTAAGTTTAGGGTGCCATAGTTGGAAAAGGAAAAAAAAATGTTTGAATTTTATCCTTTGTATTATTTAACTTTTTTGAGTTTTTGATGTGCAAATTTTGAAACCTTATTTCCAGGCTGCAACTCCAAATTGGAGAAGTGAAAGGTGAATACTAGTGAGGAATATTTTAGAGGAGTCGAAACCAATAGTGGCAAGAAAGTTGTGGATTTTCAAGGGGATTGAATGGGTCAAGCCCCTATAGGAGGTCGCTGCCCTTCCAAAAAGACTACAGTTAAGGAAGGGGAAAATAGTACAAGTATATGAAAATAGGAGTATTTTTTTTATATAGTGTCATTGAAACATTGAATGTAACCAATGTGATTTTGATTTGCCAATGAGGCTTAATAAAGTAAAGTTTTAGAGTGGTTTTTTCTCCACTCATAAATATTGTGTTGTGGCTCATCTTGATTTGTAATCTGTTTGTGTTTGTGTCTAATCAATCATATTTGTTCAAGCATTTGTCTTCATTTCATGGTGTTTTTTAACATTTGAATATCTATGATACTTGAAATTTATATGCATAAATTTTTGAAGATTAATTAAGTTATATTTGATTTGTAATGACTAAATATATGACTAAAGTAATGGCTAAATATATGACTAAATAAATGACTACCATGACTAAATAAATGACTAGTTAACAACAATCAATAACTAAATTAATTACTAAATATATGAATAAATTGATGACCAAATATATGACTAAATAAATCACTACCATGAGTAAATAAATGACTAAATTAATGACCAAATCAATGACTAAATAAATGACTAACATAGTTTAGTAATAAATTTGGTGGTGTTATAAATGACTACCGATAAACCACTAAAATAGTCACGTGACTAAAATTAATGACTAAATAAATGACTAAATCAATGACCAAATCAATGACCAAATTAATGACTAAAATCAATGACTAAGTAAATGACTAAAATTGTTTAGTCATAAATTTAGTGGTGTAATAAATGACTACAAACAAACCACTAATAATCACGTGACTAAAGTTAGTCATTTATATGCAATTTTTAGTAGTTTATTTAGTCATATATTGTTGTTTGTGTACTAGTGTTTACATTATTTTCTCTTTTTACATTAAGAACATCACTAGTATAGAATAATCCCCCTTAGGAGTACACCCAAACAACTCCACAATGGCAACATGTGACACTACTTGCCCCCCTGAGAGGTAGCCACCAAACATCAGTCCAAAAGAAAGACCCATATATCCACCAGACTGATGCATCTCCATATACATCTAGTTCAAGAAAGGAGGAAAAATAACCCCTAACTTCTCTTGGAGATACTCAAAAGTATCTTTAGGAAGAGCCTTAGTAAATATGTCAACAATATAATCCTTTGTAGGTACATACTCAAGATTTACTTCATTCTCCATAACCTTCTCTCTCAAAAAGTGATACCTTATTATCAATATATGTTTTTTCCTTGAGTGCATCACTAGATTCTTTGAAATGTTAATTGCACTGCATTATCAGAGAAAATAGAGATGCCCGATCATCATACATTACTTTGATATCCTTCAATATCTATCTCATTATCATCAAAATATCCAATAATCAAAATATCCAAGAACAATAGGATTAGATTCATCTTTTATAGCCAAGAACAAGCATTCATTATCATCAAAATATCCATAATCAAACTCTTTATCAGAAATACTAGCATCTCCATTCACATAATATGCTCTCTTGATCATCTTTCCTTTGTTTTCTCTGCCTTCTCTTTGTTTATTCCTCTTGGCTCTTTTATGACATCTCAAATCATAATGACCAATTCCTCCACAACTAAAACATTTGAAAGGTAACTTACCTTGATACTTACCAGAGCCCCTTTTCATTCTTCTCACAAAGTTAGCTTCTATTCATCGAAGTTTTCTTCATCGGAATCTTCAATCTTTGTAGCCCTAAAAGCAATTTCTATCTTTGATCCATTTCTCAAGCTAGGCTTTCTCATTTCAAATGAGGTTAGAGTATCTAACAACTAATCTTTAGTATAGGTCTTCTAATCAACAAATTCCTCAATAGAAAATACCTTTTCACTAAATGCATCAGGGAGAGTCCTGAGAATATTCTTAACTATCTTGGATTCATCCACAATTTCACCAAGTCCTCGCATTCCACCTACTAGCTCATCCACTCTCTGTAAATAGTATTTAATGTTCTCATCTTCAGTCATTTACAGGATCTTGAATTGTTCCTCTAAATTCTGCAACTTTACTTCTTTAAACTTTTCATCTCCTTTATGAATCTTTTCTAAAGCATCCCAAACCTCTTTAGCAGTCTTTAGATTTACAACTAATTAATTCAAAATGTGAAAGCCTATTCTTCAAAATTATTTTTTCCTTAATGTTTGCTGCACGTGCCTTGATTTTATCAGCAATACTCTGACCATTAGCTAGAGTTGTGTATGGATTCTTATAAGATTTCTCAACATCATATCCACAGTATTCTAGATATCCTTCCATATTTTCTTTCCATAAAGTGTAGTCAGTGCCATCGAACTTAGGATATTCAATAACTATCTTTTTCACCACCCTAGACCTTCCTTAAGCCATTAAGCTCTTATCCAAGGAACCAAGCTCTGATACCAATTATTGAATAAGAAAAATGAGAGGGGGGGTGAATCAGTTGTAACAATTTTAACCTTTAAAAATTTCACCAAAAGTTAGATCAATAACCATTCACAAATACTTTACTTTGCTAATGTAATTAATCATTAAGTGTAGAAGTAGAAACTGAAAGAAGTAAAACTGTGCACACAATAACACTAGATTTACATGGAAAACCCAATGAGGGAAAAACCACTATGAGAATTAGCTCATAATATAAAGAATTCCAAAACCAAATACAAAGGCTCACTACCAAGACGAGACTTGTCCAAAAATAGGACTTACTGTCCCATGAGGGTTAAACACCCGGAGGGCTCACTACCACAAAATTACAAAGAAGATAGAAAAGGGTTGTCATAGAGAGAAAAATATATCAATTCAATAGATATTTCCACCACAATTCACTCACACACTTGTAGAAATGCTTGAATGATAAAGTACACCTTCAGCTCATTGCCTCCAAAAAATCAACAATTAAATTTCATATTGGTATGCTCAAATTTGCATCACACACAATTTTTTGCATCTATCTTACTTGAATTCATCTTTCACAAACATCTCAACTTATATTTATACTGCCTTCAACCTCGAAACTCATCCAAGGTCGGCCATACATCATTTGTATTTAAAAATTCAAATTAGGTCGACACCAAAACATTCTACAGTGGAATTAGAATGAGGGAAACCCAAACACATACTTAATGAGGACCTAAATAAGTCCCAACATTATTCAACATGCTTCCATAGACTTCATTAGCTGTGTTTGACACAAGGTTGGCCAACACCGGTGTAAAAAACATAAACAATTAAGCGCACACAACCTTAACTCGATCCAATCTTTTCGGTCAAAAAACTTCACTTGAACAAGACCATATCAACTTACTCTCAGAACTGCAAGTTTTGAAACCAAAATATAGAGAAATCCAAAGCAACTACATTTCTCCCAGACCTTAGCTAGACACATCATTGAAATGCATAGTCACAATTGGTGAAGATATCTCACACTGAACAACAATCCAAATATCCAAATTCTAGATAGAACAACTACCAAAAACCATGAGTAATATGTCAAGAACTCACAGTTATAGAGTCAATACAAAACACATCTTAGAGGATATATTAGAGCACACAAAATACCTGCAAACTCACTTGATTACAATTTTCTCAATATCATGAACATATACAACCAATAACCAACTTCCATGACATCAATGACAACAACAACTTAGTTGACAACAAGTTAACTAGTTGAGATCAATGACAACACCTTCACACTTGCAACACAATATTTTGTTGAAGGAATAACTATAGAAAATAATGTTCTTAAGGATGTTGATACTAGATGGATCTCCTTGCATGGACCAACATAATACTCTTTTTTAAATACCAATAATTGATTGTAGTAATGTGTGAATATCACCACATAGTAGACAAAGCTATTGTCCTATTACATCTAGGTTAAGTGAAACAAAGACTCTCTTAACTTTATTTGGTGTTCTCCTCGTGCTAGAGGAAATGAAAATTCTTGTTTAAAAATCCTAAGAAATAACTACATATATTTCAAAACATATTAAACTATATAGAATGATATGCATGACTTAGAGGAGTCATTTATAAGTCCAAAATTTAGTAGTAGGCACTTGATGACAAAAGTGAATAATTTTGTTAAGTTTTTTTTTTTGTTTAATGCAAGCAAGGAGTTATGTGTCTCTATATGGAGATATGAGATATCAATGCACTATTTTATGGGAGTCACATGTGCACTATCAAAGAAGTAGCTATTATAGGGGAAGCTTTTGACAATATTGTTAATTAGATAAGTATAACTTTGAAGAGTATCACATGAGATATCTTTCCTCAAATATTAGAGATCAATTTACTCATGATGAACTAATTGAAACCATATCTTTTGTGTGTCCTTAGTATTGGGTTAACTATCAACCAATTTATTTTCATAACAAGATAAAGACCTCAAGAACAATCATTTTTCCAAAAGTTTAAAATTCAATGGATAGTGGATAGAAGAAATTTTAAATAAATCTAAGACATACCAATCAATCAACTCATTTTCCAACATCAATGATAAAACATCTAAACTCATATGGAGTCCCTTTCAGGATGGATTAATGATAAATATTTAAATAACCTTAAGTGAGTGAAATATTGTGTGATCCAATATCAAAATATTTCAAACTTGTTCATTTATGTCAAACCATGATACCAGGGTTGGTGGAGGATGGGATTATTTTTAGTGTATTGGGGTTATTGAAATCAAATATAAGAAAAAAATTAGACAAGAATTTGAAAAATTGGTTGAGGATGTATAAAACTAGGTATGATATCTAAATTTTTCCTTTTGAAAGGGTGCTCGTAATCTTGAGGTCCATATATGAAAGAAGAGAGTTGTGCAACACTTCAAACCATAGTGGCACAAATAAGAATTACAATGAATAACACATGCAGTGGTAGTGATGAGATGCAATTAAGTGGACATATACAAAGGAAAGAAAATATAGATCAAAATAATGACAACTCTCAATCTCATAGTTGTAGTGGGGAGATGATTCAGAAAATGAAAAATAATTAGAAGTAACTAAATATTTATACTATATTTTATGAATTGTATTCCAAACTCCAATTTTTTTTTATGATATTTTATATTTCTATTGTTGAATCCTAATATGTATTTTTAATTTTTTAAATTAAAAATTATTAAATTAATATACTACTATTTTTTAATGTTATATTTTACAATCAAAATTTTAAATATTATTTTAAAATTTGATTTATTAAACATATTTTTAATTTATATTTATTAATTAATATATTAATAATTATTTTATATCTCTATTATGTGACACTCATAAATTTTGTATGCATTCAACTAAATGCATACTAACAACAATAGAATATACACCATGAGAAATATTTAATGTGATCTAGAAACCATTTTTTTCCCTAAATTGAGTAGCTTTAAAAAATAATATAAAGATAATTTAAACTCTAATGAATTTGTGTTTTATATTAATTTTCAAATGAAGAAATATATAGAAGTAATATAATATTTTTCTCAAAAATAACTTTACATAATGTTAAGTTGGAAACTCATACAATCAAATCATTTTATCAAATTTTGTAGCATGCCCCACCATTCATTTGATGAAAGTGTATTTTTTTGAAATTATGGTATCTAAATATTGAAATGAATAAGACAATTGAGAGGGGGGGTGTGAATTAGTTGTAGGAAATTAAACCTTCAAAACCATCTACAATAATTAAATCCACATGCATTCATTAAACCCTGTTAGTATGATTAGACATGAAATGTAGTTAACAAAAACTAAAATCACAAGAAAAACCATGGTGAGGATTAGCTCACAATATAAGTAATAGCAAAACTGGTACAAAAGGGTTCATTGCCAGAATAGGACACATTGTCCAAAAAGGCTCACAACCACAAAAAGAATACAAGAAGATAGAAGAAGAATGTTACACAGAGAACACTTCTCAATGGAACAAGGAATCCACCAAAATGCTTGCACACTTTTGCAGTCTTGCATGAATGATTTTAGATGCCTTTAGCTCACTACCTTTAGGAACCCTAACATTGAAATTCACATTGCTTTGCTCAAATTTGCATCACACACATCACTTGCATCAATCTTGCATCTATCTTGCTTCTTACTTCTTTCATACTTCAACTCACAACAAAATCATACTTATTTATATCAACCTCAACCTCAATAAGCTTCTCCAATGTCAACAACTAGTTGTTATACATACAAATTCAAAATAGGCCGGCACCAAAACATTCCAGTGGTGGATAGGAATGAAGGTGACCTACATAAACCCTCAATTAGGACCCAAATAGATCCCAACACATCTCAACATGCTTTCGACAAGCCTCACATGTAGTGTTAAACACAAGGTTGACCAATACCCATGCAAAACACCATAAAAATTAAGTACATGCTTCCTCAAATCAATCCAAAAATTATAGACAACATAATTCACTTTAAAATGATCTAGAATAATCCATGAACTACTTGATATTCATCAAACATTTCATCCAAGTTCGCATCATACAAATAATTCATTTCAGAACAACCGGTAACCCTTATTTGCATACTAATAAATGAAACTCACTTTGTACTACACCATTTATCAAGTAAAAATTTGAATACAAAAATATACAAGAATTATAAGAAACTTCCCAAGTTTGCACAACCTAAAGCCAAACTACAGAGAAACATAGAGTATCTGTACATTTCTCCTAGGCCACAAAAAAATCACTAAAGAACTGGTTCACACATTGGTGAAAATATCTCGCTTTATACAATGATATAGAAACCTAAATTATGAATATAACAACCTTTGAGAACCTTGAATAACTTGTAGGATCCACACAGGTATAGCATCAACATAGAAGATTCAATGTGGAGCACAATACCAGAGAAAACTATGAACACTTGCACAACACAGTTTACTCTGTTTATCAAATTTTTTCAAAAGCACTTGGAAGCCAAGTACTAGAGACATCATCTCGGCTTATTAATTCATTCCAACTCATCTTCAAAATCTACAACAAAAAGATAGCTCCATGTACTCACAACACTTCCTCAAGATCTCAACTATACATGCACAACCTGCATCAACTTGTTTTCCTCTTTCACAATTTTCTCAATATCCTTGACATCTTCATCACACAGTTGACATCAATGACAACACCAATTAGTATACTTCATGTTGAAATCAATGAAAATAACTTCATACTTGCAACAATCTCCCCCATTGTCATTGATGGCAACACAAGATGTGAAAAGCCACCAAAGACAACACAACATCTTTGAACACACTTTCTTTGCTCCCCTTGAATGATTTGACAATATACACAACTTTCTCCCCTGATACCTTGCACTTTTTCACATGATACTTTCTCCCCCTTTAACACTAAACTAAAATACCTACTCTGAATACTCCCCCTTAGGAGTACACCCAAATAATTCAACAAATCAACAACAATGACAACACATGACACTACCTACTCCCTCTAAGAGGTAGCCACCAACATCAGTCCAAAAAGAAGATAGATCCATAGATCCATTAGACTGATTCATCTCCATAGACCAATCAAAGAATAAAAGATTCACAATTTAAGGGATGTAGTGTATCACATAAAGCCACTAAGAGGAATGTAATATGCTAAGATAGATCATGCTCTTAAGGGGCATCACACCCAATGTAAACCACAAAGAAAAAAACAAATCACATGAAGTAAAATGACTACACCATGAAACATAAAATGCAAAAGAATAATTCCAATGTATGCCCCCAATTTTAAGAAATTGTTGAACACCATACTGTGAGCAATTACTTTAAAGTTGCAAATGATAAATTCTAACAATAAAGAGGACATGAGAGCTAACTTCAGAATCCCTATGCCAAGTCATATGTTTCCAAATAAATCTATGACATGAAAAGAAAAGAGAGGGAGGTTGAAAACAAAATTCCATTGAACACATGAGGGATCCATGGATTTGGGGTCAGTATGTTCTTGCTACAATGTTTTTAGAGAGCTTGAACCTATCATCATTTCCAAAATACACATAGAACAAGAAGAATGACACAAAGAGAGAAAAAACAAAGAAAACCTTTCAGGTCAACATGGAAGAGGCATGAATGTCTTGATGCCTTGCGTCATACCCAAAAGGAAAACACAAGACAAATAAAAAGATTTTGGGTCAACATGGAAGAGACATGAATTTATACATGCCTTGTGTCATCCCCAAAATGAAAATAGAAGACAAAGAAAAAGATAAAGGAAAAAGGTAGTATATTTACGAGATAAAGAAGAATGAAGATACAAATAGAGGAATTTCACAAAGAGAGAGAGAACATCAAACAAAACGTCACGTGGGTCACATCACACACATGCAACCACACAAAAGAAAAACACAAAGACTAAATAATGTAAAAGAGTAGTTAGGCACATGCAAGTCAACCTAAATCAGGTCGTCTACATCCCAATCATGTTCATTGTATATCGAAGGTGGATAATTGGCCAAAGGAACAATAGCAAGTGTTGAACTAGGGCCATCACTAGGTTCAACACTCTTCAAGTAAGAGAATTATTGTTTAAGATCATGAAAGAGGAGAAGAATGTATTCAATTCATTATGCACCTCCTCATCAATTTTAGTAATCTCCTCATCATCATCTAAATTAATCATAGTTACATGAAGTTGAATGATAATTTCTAAAGAAGGGTTTAGCTCTTGTTGTGGTTATGTTATAGGATTTTTTTTTTTGGGAAGGGGTAGACTCATTGAATGCATTGCTTCAGTCAATTTTGGGTTTTGATTTTCTTTGTTTATTTCATTATTTAACCTTCAAGCAAGAGCACGATGTCTACACCCAAGCTCTCTAGCACCTCTATTTCTTTTATTTTGGTTTTTAAGGTGCGTTTGTGTAGGAGCAGGTTGATCAACCATAGGTTTCTTTTCTTCCCTAAGGGGAGGAATGGAAGGAACTACGGGAGGTTGTTCAACCAATTTCTCTTTAAATTTGTAGACTTTTTTTATTCTAGGAGGTGTGATGAGTTTTTTTCATTATATCTCATGGTCTTTTGTAAGAAGTAGGCAAAGGTTTTGTCTTAGGTTGGTCTTGGTTGGTTGGAATTTCTTTTGGTTCAATCATGGTTTTGTTAAGGATGGTAGGTTCAGTCATGGGTTGAGGCATATTTTTAAGGGAAATTTTTTCTATGCATTTCACCTTGAATTGTTGGTAGGACTTGAAAAATAAGTCCTCGTGAGGTTTTATGGGTTCCATAGGCTTGGTTCAAAAGAAATCTAAGGAAAAATTTCCATGGGTAGACAAAGGGTTGAAACCACTATGATGCACAATGAAAATTTCATTGTCAAAGGGAAATTTTAAGAATTTATGTACAATCGAAGGGATGACTTTCATGGAGAAAATCCATGGAGAACCTAGCTTCACATAAAATTGGTCTGACTACAAGATTATGGAGAATAAGACATCTAATTCTTCTAGTCCTATTTGTAAAGGAAGGGTGATCAATCCTATCATAGGGCAAGCAAAACCATTATGCGTATTGATCCATGCTTTTGGTTTATCATATATTTCTTGGTAGAGCTCATGCAAAAGTAAGAATTCCTCAGTGATCACATTCTCTCCACATACAAGATCTATTAATATCCCATTAGAGGGCTTATCATAGTTTCAACTGACTATGTAAAGAGGACCATTAGGTGCATGTTTAAGTATATCTTGTGAGGAGAGCAATCTCAAGAGGCCTTTTAATTCATCCCTTACAAGGAAAAACCTCAATCAGTCCAACCATATCATCCATAGGACCTTGTTCATCTGTATCTGTATGATCTTGTTGAATGGGATCATTTTTGTCATCATCTGTATCAACATTCATCACATTATTCTTTGTAGTTTCACTAGCTTTGACAAATGAAATGTTATGATTAGGCATAGGGTTGGTAAATATTTGCAAGTTTTGGTTAGGAGGGGAAACATACTTATTTCCTTGATCACTAACACCTCCAACGAAAAGATGACCAGAATCAATGAGGTCTTGCACAAGATGTTCAAGACACTTAAAATTTTTCATATCATGTCTATTTTTTTCGGTGATAATGACAATAAGAATTTGGTCTATAGTTTGTAGGTAATGGTTTATTAGGATTGAGAGTTTTAATTGGAGGAAAGGTAATTATTTTCTATTCTAAGAGTTGTGTCATGGTGCTATGAAGGGTATTGGGTAAGGGGGTGAATTGTATTTTTGGGTCCCCATAGCTAAAGGGTATAATTGCTTTAACAACAACAACTTGGTTATTGACATTCTGAGTTGTTTGTTAAGGGGGATGGAATTGAAGGAAGCATTTATTCTATTTTCTAAAAGGTTGAGAATTGTTTTGGTTTGTAGACTCAGACTTCTCAGTACAACTATAAGTGGGTTTTGCATCATGACTACCAACTAAGTTTTGATAATCGCAGAGGGCAGCACATAAGTGCATGAAGGAGGGTAACTTCATCATGGTAAGCTTATATTGTATCTTACTTTGCAATTTTTCTATGAACATCTTTTGAAGGTGAGGGTTAGGAACCTTAACATTGATTTGGGAATAAAGCGATCGATAGCATGAGATAAAATCTATAATATTTTCTTCTTCTTTTTACTTACATCTCATCAAATCGGCCAAGGTCATCTTAAGATTCATATGCACTTGGAAATGGTTATAAATGCCTCAACAAGTTGATTAAATGAACGAATTGAGTTGTTCAGTAATAAAGAGAACCATTCAAGGTGGTATCTTTCAAGGACCTAGGGAAAAGCTTAGCTAAGAGTTTATCATCAAGAATAAAGTCACTACATAAGGCAGTACATAAGCGAAAACATGGTTAGAAGGATCCCCTTTCACCCCATATTTCTCAAAGCTAGGAACCTCTACACCTTGTGGTATCTGTGTTCACAATATCTCCAAGGATAAGGGGATTCTTTTGACATATTATGTAGGTGGGCCAATTTAATTTTGGTTAATGGTGGAAATTTGCTTTTGAAGGGATGAAATTATTTGCAAAATTTGATTTATTAGAGGATCATTGCTTGTATTATGAGATGGAGGTGAAAAAGATGAAGGGGTGTATGTGTTCAAGGGACAAGTGAATGAAAATCTTATAGTTGGCCAAGTGGTAGGAGATATGATGTGTGATGCCACAAAGGTACTAGGGATGCTAATGCAAATACTCAACGAAGGAATCACATTACTAGTCGGTTGCATTGTTGTTGTGACTTGAGGGTTGGTATGGGTAGGAATAGAGGCAATTGTTGTGGGGGGAAGAATTTGAATTCCTCCTTGGCTCATGACATTTTTTGAGGTTAAAGGACAACTAGTGGTTGAGGTAAGGTGTTTTCCAAATATCTAAACTATGTTACGCAAAAGGTCAAGTCCATCTTCACTTTCAAGCATGTGATGAATGTTGTCTATAGTAGGGATAACAGTGGTTGAAATGTTGTCATTGCTCACTTGGTGTTGTAGGTTTTCTAAGTCTTCATGAATTTGGATTGTGTTTTCTTGTAAAACACTAGCAACCATTGTTTCAACATGTGTTACACTACTTGAAGGAAAAGAGTTGTTAAGGGTATAGTCCATACCTAGTGAACTAGTGTCAATACTAGGAGTGAAAGAGTTAGAAAAACCAAGATCCATAACGATTGGGATATCATGGGATGACATGAGTCTTAAAATTTGTCTCACTATAGCATTAGCAATAGGACACCAAGTAGAAATGCTCATGCAAGGGATACTAAATGGAAGATGAATGCAAATGCAAGCTAAGTACAATGAAATGAATATAACAGAAACTATGTAAATTGAAATAGAAAGTTATCAACAACAAACAAGAGCACAAAAATAATATTTTAAATTCTAGAAAATGTAGTTCAAAATGTGCACTAGGACTAAATAGCCCAGAGGGGCATATGAGTCCCAGTGAGGGTTTTTTTCAAAAATTTCAAAAAATTTCAAGTGATTTTTATGCTTTTTAGATTGTATGATCTATAACTTAAATGCAAATACAAATTTTAGATGGTTTTCAATGATTTGAGATGTAAAAATGCAACCTATATGCACTTTCATTAATACAAGAATTAGAAACCCTAAAATGTCAATTAACTAATGCCAACCCTAATGCAAAGTTAATGCAAGCAAGATCTAGGATGATGATGCATTCCAAATTAGAATATGATGTTCTAAATGTAGGTTCACCAAAATGAAATAATGGATAATGGATTTTCTACTTATGGTTTAGGACATAGAACAAATACACTTCACAATCATTTCATTGAAGGGAAACCCTAGAGATCTCAATCTAAAGTATGCAAAGGAGAAATAGATCTTGCAATAGGGCTATCCTAGGGTCTGATTATAAGCTAAAGAGGGGTTCACCACCAAGCTAGGGCTTGGAAAGACTAATGAAATAAAAGATATAATGCTTAAACCTAATTCAATGAAAGACTTCTATAAATTACCTAACAAAGCATGTAGAACATAATGAAAAGCTAAGAGATGAAAGGTGTACACTTGGAAACCTAAAGAGGAATAAATGAAATGCTAAAATAACTAATTTTAATGTTGACTGAGACTCATACACCAGTCTAGGTGATTTAGTACTAGATTAGGGTTTCTAAATAGGAACAAACTTCTGGCACTATAGATTCTAATTTTGTAAAAATATGGAAATTTACCTATACTGGGACACATATGACAGAGGTGGCATATTAGTCCAGTTAGGGTTTTCTAGTAATTCAAGGTTTGAATATGCTCTTCAATGTTTGTTCTTTCCTTTCCAATTGATTTCTAGATATAAAACCCTAATTTGCAACCTAGAGAAGTTCTCCAATGATCTCTAATGCAAGGTGACAACTTTAACAACTTTAAACACTTTGACAACTTTCTCCAGACTTGCTCTTCAATGTATCTTCAACATTGATCTATAAATCACACATTAAAGAGAGGGGAAAATGTTGTTTTGTTAGTGAAAAGGGGTTTTCCTTGGTCAAATCCAGTTTTGATAATAAAACTTTGAAATGAAATGAAATAAGAATGAAGTATGATGAATGAACAACATGCAATATTACAACTCACCAAACCCTAGCAATAAATTGTTGCAAACATGTATGAAGTGGCTCTAATGGATGTAGATCTTGACTCTTGCTTAAATAGGATAGATCCTGAATTGAATGCTAGCTTGAATCATGAAACCCTACATGATCACAATTGTTAGCTCAAAAACAAACATGATGCATGATAACTTTGACATGATGCTTGATACTTGAATAATGCTCTAAATCACTTGATAATCTACCCTTGAATGCTCTTGAATGCTCTTGTAAACACTTGAATTATTTTGTGAACTCAAATTTTCTATAAGAATGCTCATTGAACTAGCTAGGTGTAAAATGAGTGAAGGAAACTTGTATTTATACTTGATTATGCCTAATTTCTTGAAATTACAACACTACAAGCCGACATCAGATCTAGGAGAATAAAATAACCCCAACAATTTGAATTCAATTTTATTTTAGGCTACATAGGACTCATATGCCAGAAGTGATGTATGAGTCCCATTATGCATTAATTATGGGACAATTTTCAAAAAAGCTTAGAAAGGTGCAAAATATAGATTGGGGCCCAAAACCCTTGGTGGGACTCATATGCCCAAGGTGGTGTATGAGTCCTAGATCACTAAATCTAGGCCACACAACCTAAAAAAATTTGAATTATGATTGGATGTTGATTTATTTTGGGATTATCCTCAAAAAGATGCATTAAATGAGGCTTGTGAATGCAAAATAAGGTCAATTAACGCATAAAGAAGCCCAATTATTAATGCCAACCTTAGAAAAGTGTGAAAGTGTGTTACAACACTTTACAACACTTCGAATAAGGTACCATTAAGTTTATTTAGTTCACAAGGTCCCAAGACCTAATGTGAATGTGTTAAACACATTACAACACTAAGTCAAGGTGAGATTAATGCTCAATTTAACAAGGAGGGCCCAAACAAGCAAGGAAAAGTAAAGGGACACTTTTTCCATTGCCACACTACTTAGGTATCTTGCTAGTTTGCTCACATGGTAGTCCCTACCATTGTCCACTTGGTAGCCACATGGATAAATTTCATTTGAGTGCATCTATCCTTTAGATTGTGTATTCATAATTTATAATCCCTTCAAAGTTGTATTATTGTGCTTTGGTGACATGCAGATTCAAATATTCCACTTCTAGCCTAGTCTTCAAGCTTTTGGATCCCATCTCTTGGCCACACATGGTGAGTTCTTATTAGAGCATATAGCTTCTTCATAATGCAAAATAATTTTTAAAGTAAAAGATAAGGTCACACTCATGCACTTAGATTCCATGTGTTCCTCTCTGATGTAGTGATATTTGGCCTAGTTTATGGGGGCCACCTCCTTCCATGTGGTGATTTATGACTACTATGCATAAGCTTCTTCATAGTGTAACTTTGTTTGAGCATGTTCTTTACAATTTGCACTCATCCACTTGGCTGCCACATGTCATCCTTGAGGTGGTGTGGTTTGATGTGGCTTCTTCTTTAATAAGATTGTGTTATCTATGGTGGGCCCATTTCTTAATGACTCAAAGGTTCAAACTAATGAATTCCCACCAAGTGTTGTCTTCTCATTATAGTGTGCTATTTCTTCATAAAGAAGACTCCAAGAGTAAAAATTCTTCGAAGATCTACTAATGCACTTTGCTACCACTTGGTGCCTATAAAATCCAAGGCATCCAACATGTCTATAATCCCAAAAAATTCTATAGGCCCCCCTCTATCTCAGGCCACTTATCCAAGTGTATTCACTATAATGGAGCATGGTATTTCTTCATAGCATGAATTCACCCAACCATCTTATGATATTTTTGCACTAACGTACTAACCGTATGATCAAGAATATTTTGAAAGGAAATCAATGATGAACATCTAAACTTTTAAAATAGTTAATAAAATATTTGAAATTCATGTGAATGTCATTGGCTTATAGGGAAAAAAATTGAATTTTCAACAACTCTCCCAACTACATTTCTAACCTTTATAAACATCTTCAATATCATATTGAGTGTTTCTGAGTTAAATTTTGAGAGTCCATGCTCCTTTCTGAGATTTTCAACTCTTTTTATCAGAGGGCCATACTCAACCACATTTTGTAGTAGATTTTATAGGGATTTTCTTGCCCTTTTGAAGGTCATCAATGTTAACATACTCTAGGTGTTAGAAATGTTCTACCCACATATATAGATTGGATTGAGTTGAATAGATGCTTTTTATCTATTAGTCACATAGGTGGCTAGGGTTTCTAGGGTTTTAGTGCTTTGTCTTTCAATAAAGCATGGTTGAGGTTCATTTTAAATGGTTCTTCCCATGATTTCTAGAACATGGACTTGTATTTTTACACTCTATAACTATAAATAATCCCAATGCCTTTGTATCAATAATAAATTAGTATTTGATCCCTTCTCTCTCCTACATGTTTTGTAATGTTTCATTGCCTCTATGTGTGATTGTATTTTATTATTTTCTATGTATGTATGTTGTGTAATGCAAGTTTTTAGAGCTAATTGTGAATGTCTTTTCCCTCTTAGTACCTTGAAAAATTGTAACATATATGAATATCTCTAGGGAATGATACTATATACATTTATATGGATGTTTTGGTGATTTACTACTGATTCCTTGTATAGCCCTTGGATAGGAAGAAATACTCCAATATTTGTGCATCACTTCTTACATTTCTATAATTTTCCTTTTCATTTTTCCTTGGATAGTTGTTAGATTATGGCTAGTTGTAGGATTATTTAGTGTTTGTTTTGGCCAACATTGTTTCTCTTAGTTAAGATAGGGAACCATCCCTTAATTTAGAGGCTTGGATTCATTCAAGAAGATACCACACCTTAAATCCATTCCTATGTTTCATAGAGCAAGTAGATTTGGAATCTAGCTAAGGGTGTAATTCAAATTTATAATAGTAAATGTATCTTAAGCCTAGTATGGATATAATACCTTTTAATTATAGGCTATATATGATCTCAATTTTGAACTAGGATAGTAGGGTAGTTAGCAAGCTATCATTGGACATGCTAATGATTGATACCTCGAGATACTACCATATATTAAGGACTAGTTGGAATTCACCTATATCAAAAAAATGAAATATTTATAGGGCCATCATAGATGTGATATTGGAGTGGTTGAGCTAGTTGTTACCCCTACCATGCAAGTAACAAAAACTAGAGCTAACCGTTGTATTGGGAGGATTAGTAAAAGTCGCCTATAGTATAGAGTTGATCAATGCTAGGTGCTACCCTTATTGTGAAGGGGATTGTTAAAAATATTACCAAGTCCATGAGGTGATAAAAGTTGGATGTTAATACTTCTTGGGTATAAAAAAGTATCATTAGTTGCCTAGGGGTGATTGAATTTGGAATCCATAAATTTGAAGTGTTCGCTACTTGTATAAATCTCTCTTCTACCTCTATGACCATTTAAGATTGAGGATGGACCCTTGATGTATTATAGGATGCATTGTAGTCCTCTTCCCACTTTTCTAATGAATTTCTTGACCCTATCAAGATAAGAGTGGACCCTTCATGCAGTATGGGATACAATAAAGTCCTCTTGCTAGTCATTCCTTTGAAAAAACCCATTCTTCACCTTTCATCTAAGCCATCACCTTGAACACATTACTACAAGATTATTCTTAGATATATCTTGATATATCTACTTTTCTTTGTTTCTTGCACCCTCAAGTCTAGTAAACAAGAACCTAGACAACTAGATTGATATGCATGACCAATCAAGCTCTTATTCTTCACCATGTACTCATAAGTTATGATAATTTCACTTTAACTTCCAATTGTACATGTTTAGGTAAAAGATAAATAAGGTCATATCTGCATTCATGATATTTATTAAAAAATTATTTTTATATTTACTTTACTAGTTCTATTTCAAGAAAAAAATCTCCATGATTGGATCTTACAAACACATGACAGATGGATTTTTTGGGGGTATCACAAAATTGAGGCTCAAGAAGGTTTTCAAAACTCAATAAACTCTATTATTATATGTCAACCAATGGTTTTTAGGAAAGGATTTCATAGTTAAAAAAAAAAATACCAAGTGAACTCTAATATATTATCCATGTTTGTTGGAGTTTTGTTGGACTTGACAGAGGAAAATGAGATGGTGAGCTCATTGGCCAATCTAATGAAGAAAAAACATGTTCTTAATGGTCTAAAAAAATATTATACATTTCTTCTCCTAGCCTTGGACTACCCATTGGAAATATATCTTCAATAACCAATGGCTCCACAATGATGCAATGGAAACCAATTATTACCACCTACAATCCATTGATGGAGGTAAGAAGGATGAAAAAAAGAAACCAGTGGACTTCCTGAAGTAGGTCACGTGATTAAGTGATGAGACTAGCATAGAGTAGATGACATCTCTATTTAATAATAGTTTAGAGAAAAGGGATAATTAAATATAGAGAACTATATAAATATGATACATAGATGGATAACATGTAAAACATTTATAAATTTAAGGGGTTTTATTTCTAACCTCTTTAACACTTTTATAACTTTAGGATTTTTTTAACCTTGAAAACTAAAGTGTAAACTTTTTATATTATTTTTTAATGAATACTCCCCATTTAACTATAGTTTATATAGAAAAAAAAAATGAAATGGATATTTATAACAAAAGATATCTATAAAAGGTACTTCCACTCAATTCTTTTATTACATCTTTTACTTCCAAACTAATAGCTAATATATTTCAATTTACTTTTGTACAAAATTTTAATTCTAAATATTTAACACTTATTATTACCATAAATCAGCTAAACTTATTTTAATTTTTTCAACATGTAATAAAATAATGGACAATACCTTTTTCACTAAGGCATAAATAATAATTATTTTAACATATCTATGGAGAATATTTTGCAAACCTAACAAACATGTATTTTAAAACTAGCTTAAGTACAATTGCAACCAATGTTTAAAATAAACACACCTAAAGGAATGACTCACTTAACAATTTTATTCACAAAACATGGATTTGTTGATCTCCATTGATTCAAATATATATTATACAAGTATTGAAAAGACTTGCCTTCAAACTTGCATTAAATGAAATGGAGGTTAAGCAAACATGTTTTACCCAAATCAATATTCTATAAACATTTATCATTGGAGTATCTTGTACCTAAAAATTTAGGTGAAACATCAAGCATATTTGCACCATATAAGGATAGCATAAAAACAACATAAAATATCTAATGTGATACAACCCATAACATGATATTATCCCATCTAACTAGGAATCATCTACTTCTAGCATGATCCAAAAATCAAGATGTAGAAATTAACAATAATTTATAATTATAAATGAGATTTACAATGTTGAATATCACATACAATAACAAAAACATATAAAGTAATATCTTAATAATCCAAAATTCATAGTCAAATTCCTTGATAAAAATATAAAAGATCATAAAAAAATATAGTGATAGTATCCACAACAAAGCTAGTAGCATGCTAAGGAAAAAATTAAATGTACTTCATCATAACTTTTGATCTCCTTTAAAAAATCAAAACTTAAATATCTCAATAAAAAAATGCTACATAACTAAACTCCTAATCCTAACATAACTTAGAAAAGATTCATAATTAATTTACATTAAATTCAATTAGGATGATATTGATTGATGCAGTGGGTTAGCTCCTTAGCTTCAACTTAGAAAATTTTAATAGTATTTAAAAAAAATAGAAAATAGAAAGAAAAAGAAAAACACCCATAATAAGACATCTATGTGAGCATAAAAAATATATAATTACATTATATTTATATATCAAGAAGGATGATACATAAATTTGAGTTCTAATCCTCTCAATTACTAGACTGAACCCCTATGATTGAATGAACTACCTATGTTATAAACCAAATTATTTGTCATGAAAACTCAACTACTAGTCTACTAATCTCACACTAACTCTGTAAAATAGAATATACAATAACATTTGTACCCCAAAAGTTTGAATAGTTACAAAAATTGCCCAAAAAGATATGAGAAGAAATGAATTAGCCCCTATTTTGAGGAATCATTTTTTTTCCTCTCTCTTATTTCTAGGGAGTTGGTTTACATTATTCTCTCATTATTTAAAAAAAAATGAACCTCTTGGTTTAAATCTAATTTATATGAAAAAAATTTCAACAAATTAGAACACTAAGAAACTCAACCTAACTATTATATTTTTCAATGTAAAATTGATTTTTATCCAAGTATGCTACTACATCAAACATGTAACATAAGATTTTGGAATAGATGGTAGAACCATCCATTTGACTTGAAGGATCAATCTATAGTATTCCTTTCCATAAAATTAGATACCTCTACAAATCATCACATATTTTCTTATTTCTTACATTCTCTTGTTGGAATAGAGATCCTCTTCTGAGCTACCAATTGGTTCTCTTTCTCTTTTCCTATCTCCTTAAATGCTTAGTAGTCCTCCTCTATTGAAAATCATCATTTTTATTTCCATCACTAGTACCACCTTCTATTGCACTTGCACATAAATTAGTAGAAACAAAAATCAAGTTAAGGGAATAAAATTCCCATAACTACTTCCTCCTTCTCTACATTATGTCATTTATACATGCTTGAATTTCATATTTTTTGAGGTATCCTTCACTTCCTAGCTTGATGTGAGGTTGTTCACAAGACAACTTATTTTTTACATTATCCTCTTTTATAACATTTTTTGTATTGTCATCCTTTATACATCACAAATTAACATTATTCCACTCTCTCTCTTGATCATTTCATTTCTTCTCCAATAAGAGATGATCTATATCTTTTCATTAATCATGGGATTCTCTACATATACCTCTAGTTGTTTACATTCTTCTAGCTTCTAGCACTCCTCTAGCTATTTTTTGTGGGTTGTGTTCTCTATAACCAATAGGACTTCATCACATATGGGGCTCCCAAAGATCTCCATCTTTTCTAGATATTCCTCTCTAATGTGGATTGCTTCCACCACTATAATACTTTGGGCCTCTTCTTATGATAGATTACATTCCTCTTTATTACAATCTTCAAACTCTTCTCCTCTTGCATTGTAATCTTCAATACCTTCCCCATCATTGGGGTTACACAATATTATGCAGCTCCATCCAACTCATAAATATCTTCATCTTTGTCCCATTCATTTATCTCTCCTCTCTAAAACTCTTTGAAAATCACATTTAAAGGTTTTCTATCCACTAATATTTCTACCAACTTTTCAAGGTATTTTATCTTTTCTTGTTCTAATAGTTTTTTACATTGACTAATCTTCAACTCTAAGGATTTCCTCTCTAAATATGCCTCTTGAAAACAAGAGGAGTATTTATCCTCACCATTATTTTTCAAATTCTTATAACTCTTTAGTGCCTTTGTTGAAGATTTCTTTTTCTTTTCTTTCTTATTATTGAATTTCTCATAATCCCCCAATAAGTACCACAACTCTTTCAACTCAATCTCTAAATTTTGTAACTCTTTTTTTGTCCTTTATTAGCCTTTTCCTTTTCCTTTGCTTTATATTTTGTCCCGCTCTATTTATCCTCTTTCTTACATTATGATATAACTCAATAGTTGGATCCACAACCATATCCATAGCCCTAAAATAGAGCTGCAACTCTCTCCTCCTCTTCTAGTTTGGATGGGAAATCTATTGACTATGTATAGTCATTCTATTGCTATTCTTCATCCCTTCAAAGAAATTAACAAAAATTTGGAGAGAAGACCTGCAAGTTAGTACTCCATAGGCTAATACAAAATAATTTCAACTCTCAACAATCTTCAACTTAGGAAGCTACACTTGGCAACATTGATAGCAATAAGCTAATGTAAAAAATACTCTAATTCCTAGTATATCCTTACTAGGCCATTATCTCATTTATAATTTATGTGCTATAGCATTCCCCCTCATTAGCATAGTACAAATATATATATATAATGGAAAATTAGGCTTTTGAAAACTTGAACCTCCAATTAGTTATGGTTCTCATCATTAACTCCCTTCAAATAGCCACATACCTTATATTAACTAATATAGAGTCACCAATTGTTGTTCTAGAGTAATAAATATCTTATAGAAAATGCTTCTTGCTCATATAAGATTATTGTCTGACTATGGAATATTACTAGCACTTGCACCAGGAGGGGTGCAAGGGTTACGCCGATAGAGAATTATTTGTCTATTAATTATAAATTGAAGGAAACATTTGTATAAGTTCATTTTTGAGAAATAAATTATAGTAACAACAAGAAGATAGAAATACCAGTTTTGAAACCAAACCAAGCACATAAACATGTTGTGCTAGAAGATTGGGAACTAAATTGTAAGACACAATATCTATTAACAAGCTGATCGATAAGAAAAACTAATGAGGTTACTTTCATAGTCTGGAACTAAATTATATCGATGAACATTAAAGAAATATCTACCACAACGCTCCCATAATTGATCTTATTGCAATTATACAATTGAATCTGATTTACAAAACCCTACCAAAGCAAATAATCAATCTTGCTACAACAGCAGATTTTTGCAGCCTTTAAACAAAACAGAGAGAAGCATGACAGTGCCGCTGCAATAACAAACTTTATTGGCCCCGTAGATACAGACAACTTCATTCTGATATCTACAATCAGAGATCATTAGGGGATGTTCTACATAGCTCCAAACAACTTCATTTATAGTTGCAAGATAGCAGTTCAACACTATAGTCAGTAGTAAAGGTGGTGAATATAAGATAAAGATAATATAAACCCACAAATTGAAGATTTTTGAAGAGCTACAACACTAAATATTTGAACCACTTTCGTTGACATATTTATAAAAAACAAAACTACCCTCAAGGCATAGTACTGTAAAATGGTCCCCCTCAATCTTCTCCATAGCTATTATAAGTGATAGATAAAAGAGACATCTAAGAGGAAGTGTACAAATTACAGAAGCTGCTTAGAATGAAATAAAACACAAAAAAAATGATCCACCAGCATAGAGATGCCAAAAAAACACACTGAAACCATGGCAAGTGACTTACCTCAAGGTTTTACACAATTTGTGTCATGCTGTGAATGAGCTTGATAAGAAAAAGAACAGTTCGTAGGAAAAATTGATAAGAAAAAGGACAATTTGTAGGAAAAATATTACAAAACCCTACGCAAAGCAAATTTTTTTTGAGACAAACCAAAATCAATCTCCCTACAGCTGTTGATTTTAGCGTATGGTTTAGGTTGGAGTTCTTAGTTTACTTTGTCTTTTCATGAACACTGATTTCATTTGTATTTCTGAGATAAAGAGGTCTGAGTGTAATTTTGGGCAAATTGTATCTTGTAAATGAGAGTAGTCGTCTTGCAAATAGAAAAGTTATGTGAAAAATACCTCTACTTTGCATTCTTCTACAAGAGGACGGTGGGTGTCATTTATAAAACAACTGCAAAATTCATGATCTACCTACTTCTGATAGGGGGAAAGATATTCAGGTTATCAATTTGTTGATAGCAGGTTGAGAAAACACAAAAATTCATTCATTGAAATTTGTTTCCATCTCAGAATGAGCTTGGAGCTTTTTTAAATGTTTCTTACTAGCAATTTTCTTAATTTGATCTTGAATCACCTTGTTTGGTACTTTGTTAAGTATACATATAGAAAGTTGATTTGTTGTAAATTAAATTGGGAAAAAGGTGCCAAACATATCTGAATTCAATACCAAATATCAACATTTAAGGCAAAGTCAAATATTATAGATAATTTAACTAAATTAGCTACAATATTATCTAGATAATTTAGATGGCATATTAAGAGGTTAAAATAACATAGCAATCTTTATCACCATTATAAAGGCAGATATAGGCAATGACCATGACTAGAACAATTGTAAAAAGCTTCCAAAATGCAGCTTGGTCGATGACATGAGGAAGAAGTTTTGGCATGTTATCACCACAAAACATTTTTGCAATTGTAATACCAATATTAATCAACACAAAAACAATAGCCAATGACACTAATAATGCTGAAGTAAATCTCAAGTTATTTGCAATCATAACGAAGAGAGAGATTATCCAACAATTGCAAAAATTGAGAGAGAAAACTGCTTTCCCTCTAACTCTAATTGAACCGATATAAATCAAAACTTGAAAAACAAGAACAAGAAACATATTTAAATTTTTTCCTTGAACCTATGTACCAGAAGATTTGCAATTAGATAATTTACAAATCAAACTTTGAGCAAGGATTTACAGCTGACGGTTTTTCAATGTGTTTCTTCAATGATTTTGTAATGTCCCCTTCTCGGCAGTGATTAGTTTTGTTGACCATTGGCCTATTTTGGAGACCTGTAGGCTAGTTGGAGGCTGAAATTAGGGTTTCCCATCTTCTAGGAGGTTGTTTCTGCACATTTCAGTGATTGCACTTGGAATTGTGGATTTTGGTTTGCGGATTCTTTCTAGGTTTTCAGAGAGCTTTGCAATGGTGTCGCATGCATTTCGATTCAAACAACTTTCTGAGTTTACTATTTTTAGTAAATTCTATTTTTGGCAGCAGTCCAGTTGGCATCAGTTCAACAAGATTTCCTCTTCAGGCAATTCAATTGGTATTGTTGATTCTTGGCTTTTTTATACATTTTTGGAGGGATAAATTATTTTAATTAAAATAATGTTATATTTTCACATTTACCCCTTGGCCTAACAATACGACTTTAAGTTGTTTTAAAAAGGGGATCTTGAAGGGTGGATGTCTCATCAGAAGGTTATTTTAAATATTTTCTAAAGGCCAAAATTATAATTGGAGGAATTGGATGCCAACTTTATGAAGGACTTTATTTTATTAAATGAATTAATCTCCTCATGTTTGGACGCCCAAAGAAGGAGATAATAGAAGATTAAATAAAATACAAATACAACTGAAAGAAGTTCTTATCAAAAGCTATATAAGGAGAGGATGGGTCTTCATTTGGATATCTATTGTTGCTTATCATATTGTTATGCTACTAAAATGCTTTCAGAGCTTACTTCGAGGGACTCATACCTCCTAGTTCCTTCTCTTGGTTTCGTGCTTGGAAGATAGCACCTAGCTAAGACTTCAGAGACTGCTTCTCATCCAGACTAGTAGACAGAGCATCAAAGTTGGAGATTTTAGAGTTTTGTGAGTTTTGCATTTGTTGATTAAGGTTTTACTAAAACATATTTTTGTTCATATCTCATTGTAGGATTTTTGTATGGTTCTGGGTATTGGATTGTTGAGTTTTGTAGCCTTGGGCGCTCCTCTATGCCAAGTTACAAATTTTTTAGAGGTGTCTTGGATTTTATCTTGTTGGTAGAACATTTTTTGAGGCTGTACCATTCTGTTTTGCCTGGCAAATGTTTAGAAAAAAAAATACTTCAATTTGTCAGCTATTTCTTTGTCTAGTCTTCATTGTCATCATCCTAGCTTTTGTTTGTTGATTTTTGTAGCTCAAAAGGTGGGATGAGGATTTGTTTTTAAAGCAACTTGAGTTGGATATGCTTTAAATCGCTTTAAAGCAACTCAAGTTAAGATATGCTTTAAAACAATTTGAGTTGGATTTTTAGCAATAGCAAGATTTTTATTCTTTAATAGAATGTTTTTGAGTTTGTGAGGATAAGATAAATCCAAGAGTGATTTTATGTGTAATTAAAGACAAAGAAAGCAAGGAAAGATTCTTTCCTTGCACGCTAAGTAAAGTAGCTAGGCTCTATAAATATAAGATTGTTGTAGCAAACTCATGTTGTATTTTCGAAAGAAAAGTTTGCTATTAGGCTAAATAGAAGATCCAACATTTGCAGGTTTTTCCCCGCATTGGGGTTTCCTGGGTGTATCTGTGTTATTGTCTTTTTGTGTTTGGCTTCTTGTTATTTTTGCTTCTGTTGTTATTAGTTGTTAATTAGCCCAGTTGTATTAATTGTTATAAATCAGATTTCTTTTTGTGAATTTATTGTGCAATTAATCTGTTGCTGGGTTATAGAAATTAACATGGTATCAGAGCTCTAAACTCTGAATACGAAGCCAAGATTTGTGATGTAGATTTCAAGAATTTTTTTTTTTAAAATCAGATTTTTGCCTTCAGTTCTTTTGTGGCTATGGCACCCAGTGTTCGATACGAGGACAGGCTCGAGGGTGCGTCTAACTTCTTGCAGTGGAAGGTTTGGATTACATTTATTCTCAAGGAGAACAGGTTGTGGACCTATGCTAGCATAGAAGTGACTCCACCAACAAATGATCATGTTGCCTTAGATTCGCATGAAGTCAAAGAGGCCAAGGCTCAAAGGATTATCTTGGATGGAGTAAGAGATCATTTAATTCCTTATTTATTGGGGAAAGACACTGCCAAGGAGATGTGGGATACACTCACAAAAATTTATCAGAGTGACTATCAAAGTCATAAGATGATGCTCAAGGACAAATCGCATAATACCAAGATGTCCAAAGGTGAGAGTGTGACTTCTTACTTGTCCAAGCTAACACAGGTTAGGGATGAGCTTGCTGCTGTTGGAGAGATGATTAAAGAAGATGAGTTGGTGTGTATAGCCTTGAATGGTTTTTCAAAGCACTGGGAAGTGTTTGTCAAGTGTATTGTCGACAGAGATTAGCTACCTGATTGGGCAAGACTTTGGGATGATTTTTTTCAGGAGGAGATCCGTGAAGGTGCTCATCGAGGAGATCAGACGAAGAAGGGTCAAGATGAAGAAAATATTGCTCTTGCAAGCAAGGGTAAGAAGAAGTCCAATAAAGAGCAATCGGAAGGTTCTTCTTCCAAGAGTGGGAAGAAGAAAGATTTGAGCAAGATTAAATGTTTTTGCTGCCATCAGATGGGTCACTATGTCAGTCAATGTTTGAATAAGAAAAATAAGGACAAGCAAAAGAAGAAATTTGCTGCTATAGCAGAGGTGGACAAGTTTGCATCACAATTTGAGAATGAGTTTTCACTCATTGCTTGTCTCTCAAGTTCAATTTTCAATAGGGTATGGTATATTGACAGTGGGGCTTCTCGCCACATGACGGGAGTCAGAGAATGTTTCACCAAGTTGGAGGAGAAGAAGCTGGATTTCTATATTGAGCTCGGAGACAATGCCAAGTATCATGCAACTGGTATTGGCACCATCAAGTTTCAGAGGGAGTCTGGAAAACCTTTGTTGGTGGAGGATGTGTTATATGTCCCTGGCATGACAAAGAATTTAATCTCAGTTTCTACTTTGGAAGACAAGGGACCTTACATCGTGACCTTTGAGAGGGGAAAATTCTATATTCGTCCCAAAGATTCCAAGGTTGAAAAAGTGATTGGAGTTAGGCATGGCAACTTGTTTCGGTAATAGTTTGAGCCAACACATGAGTTGGTTAGTAGCTGTAGAGGGATAGGAGAATTGTGGCACAGGAGGATGGCTCACCTTCACCATGGAGCACTTAATATTCTTAAGGAAATAGTGGCGGGACTGCCTGAGATGAAGACAGAAAAGCATGAAGTGTGCAAGGGTTGTACTCTTGGGAAATATGCCAAGACCAGTTTTCCAAGCAGCGACACTAGATCCAAAGGGATTTTGGATCTTGTACATTCAGATGTGTGTGGGCCCATGTCAACAACGTCCTTGAATGGATATGACTATTATGTTACCTTCATTGATGATTTCTCCAGGAAGACATGGATATATTTCATGAAGAATAAAGATGAGGTCTTCAGTAGGTTCAAAGAGTTTAAGGCTCTCGTGGAGAACCAAACTGGGAAGAAGATCAAAATAATGAGGTCTGATAATGGAGGCGAGTACACCTCGAATGCCTTTAAAGATTCCTATGCTAAGGAAGGTATCAAGAAAGAGTTGACAGTTTCGTACAACCCTCAGTAGAATGGGGTTGCTGAATGGAAGAACAGGGCTATAGTTGGAGCAGCCAAGGCCATGCTTCATGATCAGGATCTTCCTTGGTTCTTATGGGCAGAAGCTTGCAACACAGCTGTGTATTTGTAGAATAGGAGCCCTCACAAAGTGTTGGGAAAGTTGACTCCAGAAGAGGCGTTCACTGGTAAGAAACTAGATTTGGGGCACATTCACATCTTTGGATGCCTTGTATATTGTCACATTCCTATTGAGAAGAGAACCAAGTTGGAACCTACTGTAGAGAAGGGTATCCTTGTTGGGTATAGTGAAACTTCTAAGGCTTATCGGGTTTACATTCCTGCTCTCAGGAAAACAGTGGTTCATAGAGATGTGAAGTTTGAGGAAGAGAGGGCACTTCAGAAGTCAAGCAACTTGATGAATGAGGAGGAACAACCATCCACGATTGAGGTAGCACAAATTCCTCAAACTTCAGTCATGCAAGCTGGAGAGCAGAGCAAGCAAGCCGAGCAGGGTGATCAGAAGGAGGAATCAATAATTCCTCAACCTCAGATTCCTATGAATGAGAAGAGGAGAAACAGGGCAGCTGAGTAGACATTGAGAGAGGGTCAAGAATATGTAGGTGATCCTCAAGATTCAGTCAGATAGAGAAGGGCTCCCAGACGTTATTCTGAGTATGTGGCACTTATGAGTGAATTAATTGAAGTAGAGCCTTCCAGCTTTTAGGAGGCATCCAAGCACCAAGTGTGGAGAGATGCCATGGTGGAAGAGTATTCTTCCATCATGAAGAACAGTGTGTAGGAGGTAGTACCAAGACCAGAAGATAAGTCTATGGTGGGCTCGAGATGGTTGTATAAGATTAAGCATGCTGCAGATGGTAGTGTGGAAAAGTTCAAAGCCCGGTTTGTGGCTAAGGGGTTTTCTCAGAAGGAAGGAGTCGACTATGATGAGACTTTCGCTCCAGTAGCCAGGTACTCATCCATAAGAGCTATCATTTCTATAGTAGCACAGATGGGTTGGAGGATTCATCAGATGGATGTAAAGATGACCTTCCTCAATGGGGTGATTGAGGAAGAGATTTACATAGAGCAACCAGAAGGGTTTGAAGCACATGAGAGGGATTCTCATGTATGCAAGTTGAAAAGAGCACTGTATGGACTCAAGCAGGCTCCCAGGGCGTGGTATTCACGAATTGATAGTTACTTGCAGAGTGTGGGCTTCATCAAGAGTGAGGCAGATTTGAACCTGTACTATGTTCAGGTAAAGGGCGAACTTCTCATATTGTTGTTATATGTTGATGACCTATTTCTCACAGGGTCAAAGGAGCTCATAGCACATTGCAAGCAAGATCTTGTATGAGAGTTTGAGATGAAGGACTTGGGGTTGATGCATTACTTTCTGGGATTGGAGTTGTGGCAGAAAGAGGGAGAGATCTTCCTTGGACAAGGGAAGTACTTAATTGATATCTTGAAGCGATTCAGGATGGAAAACTATAAGCCTATGTCAACGCCACTTGTGACCAATTCGAAGAAGATTGATGCTTCCAGATCAGAGATAGTAGACCCGACTTTATACAAACAGTTGATAGGCTCTCTTATGTATCTGGTCAACACTAGGCCAGACATTTGTTTTGCAGTGAACTCACTCAGTCAGTTTATGGTGGAACCTAAACGTGTGCACTGGATAGCTATGAAGCATGTTTTGAGATATCTCCGAGGTACAGTTGATTATGTGCTGAATTATGTTCAGTAAGATGGAGTGAAGCTCGAGGGGTTTACTGATGAAGATTGTGTAGGTAGTACAGCTGATCGAAAGAGCACTTCAGGGTGCAGTTTCAGTTTGGAATCAGGAGCAGTCTCTTGGTACAACAGAAAACAAAAGTCAGTTGCACTAAGTTCTGCAGAGGCTGAGTATATGGCAGCCAGTATGGCTACATGTGAGGCTATCTGGCTTCAGAAACTTCTAGCTGGGCTCTTTAATCAAGAGCTAGATCCTACAGTCATTTACTATGATAATCAGAGTTGTATCAAACTCTCTGAGAATCCAGTGTTTCATGACAAGTCAAAGCACATTGAGATCAAGTACCACTTCATCAGAGATTGTGTGGAGAAGGGGACAGTGAAGCTCATTTACATTCCTATGGACGAACAAATTGTCGATATTCTGACGAAGGCCTTGATGAAGATATCTTAACTTGAGTTGGATATGCTTTAAATCGCTTTAAAGCAACTCAAGTTAAGATATGCTTTAAATCGCTTTAAAGAAACTCAAGTTAAGATATGCTTTAAATCGCTTTAAAGCAACTCAAGTTAAGATATGCTTTAAAACAATTCGAGTTGGATTTTTAGCAACAGCGGGATTTTTATTCTTTAATAGAATGTTTTCGAGTTTTTGAGGATAAGATAAATCCAAGAGTGATTTTATGTGTAATTAAAGCCAAAGAAAGCAAGGAAAGATTCTTTCCTTGCACGCTAAGTAAAGCAACTAGGCTCTATAAATATAAGATTGATGTAGCAAACTCATATTGTATTTTTGAAAGAAAAGTTTGCTGTTAGGCTGAATAGAAGATCCAACATTTGCAGGTTTTTCCCCGCATTGGGGTTTCCTGGGTATATCTGTGTTATTGTCTTTTTGTGTTTGGCTTCTTGTTATTTTTGCTTCCGCTGTTATTAGTTGTTAATTAGCCCAGTTGTATTAATTGTTATAAATAAGATTTCTTTCTGTGAATTTATTGTGCAATTAATCTATTGCTGGGTTATAGAAATTAACATTGTTTGCATCAAGTCTCATGTCATTCTGGCAAGTATTGAGTGAGTTGTGAGTATTTTAGTGGGTCTCTGTGTTGTTGGTCTGTATTTTCCAGTTAGCTGGTTTTTATATTAGACTTCCTGAAAGTTCAGTTTTGTGTGGTTCCTTCAATCATTTTTTAGTCAAACAAGTTAGAACAACATTCTATTAATTGTTGTTGGAATTATCAGCTCTTACTAATTGAAAATTTGTAGATTGAGCATTGTAAGGCTGCAAATAGTAGTACTATTTCAGTCACCTTAATATTCTACAACTACTTAGTTCTTTAGAGCAACAAAACTTAATATTCTTTGGACGGTTTACCGCCAGAGAGGGTGAATGAACTACACATTTAAGTTCTTGGATGGTATACCGCCAAGAAGGGAATAAACAACTCTGTACTTCTATCTTTTTCCCACTGAATAAGTGGATGCCTGCTTTTAGCGGATGAAACTCTTTCTTTTATTGTACTTGCTCCTGCTGAATAAGTGGTAGAGCTTTCTTTTAGCATTGTATTTACTTGCTTCTCTATTTCATTCCCACGACTGTGGAAGAAACTGGCCCTTGCCCAATCTGCTTTGTATTTACTTGATGTTACTCTGCCATATAGTAGCTACTTACCCTACTTGGGTTGGAAAGCACATTCTTGGCATTGAGTCTTTCTTTAATTGTTGGTTATGATTTGAGCTGACTTTTAACGGGTGCTTGGCGCACTTTGTGTTCTTCAAAGTTTGAAAAAAATTGGGTCAGAATTGGGTAGGCACATTAGAGATTTGGGGTTTGCGCAGAAGATATGCACATTAATTGGTTGACGAGATGCCTTTAGGAGTTCTACTAGGTTGAGTTGCTAAAAAACCGCTTTGGCCAGAGGCAATCGAATCTATTGATTTCTATAGGTATGTATATCAACAGTTTGGTAAAATTTATGTGAGGATAATTTAAAAGATAATTTAGTATGCAAGTACGTGTTGGAGAATTAAGCATAGCAACCCTGGAACAAAATTCCAATTAGCTTCTTTTTGGTGAAGATCAGGACTCATATGATAGCCTATCTTTATTAGAACCTAACAATCTTTATTTTCTAGAGCCACAATACCTAGTCTTACATCTTGAAGAATGATTGCAAAAATAAACTAAGTGCCTGCAAATACATAAAGTCTAATCTTTTCATCTCTGCATATCCTTACTCATTATTGTTCTTGGAGTTGGCTTCAATAGTTGCCTTGACTGAAATAATAAATAATGGTATTTGTGATTGGTTTAGATATCCAATTCTTTGATATTGGAATCAGATGATAAGTTCCCAATTTTTTACAAAATCAAAGAAAACAAGGATTTGTACCATAGCCACCTCTAAACACCAGTAACCGCGATGAGCATCTGTCCCATTACATATTCATTTTCTCAAGATATAGTCATACCTTTATTTTTGTTATTGAACGTTGATTCAAATGGCAATACAGCCACCATATCCTAACACCACATCTCTAGGTGACTTGGATTTACAATGATAAACAAGGCATACATCAGTTGTCTAAGAATATTCACACAATTATTTTTGTTTTCTGCCAATGGGTTCTCAAACTACCTGTTAATAAGCTATTCCTTACAATACATCTAGATTGATGTTCATGTTATTGAATTTGAAACTACACACTCATTTTCAACTCCAAGAACCAGACAAGTTGATCACAATCTTTGAGATTTTACACAGGATAGCTCATATGTTTAAAAACCCATGATGGTAAGAAGCAGGCTTTGCAGCATTCAAACTAGACCCACTATAGTTAAAAGTACCTTTTTCCCAGCATTCAAACTGCCAGGGTAATCTAGATTGATGTTCATGTTATTGAATTTGAAACTACACACTCATTTTCAACTCCAAGAACCAGACAAGTTGATCACAATCTTTGAGATTTTGCACAGGATAGCTCATATGTTTAAAAACCCATGATGGTAAGAAGCAGGCTTTGCAGCATTCAAACTAGACCAACTTAACCAATCATGTTAAAGAGCATTTCCTTCTGACCAGCAAAATGCCCATTTTGATTAAGAAGTTAAAACTGATACAACATGACCTAGATTGCCCCTGCCAGATTACCCCATCGGGGTAAAACTGTGTCTGCCCAAATTATGTTAAACAAAAAGTAGAGGCAAAATTAATAAGCAGTTTGTTAATGTTCAGACTTCTACCATTGGCCCCAATGGGGTTGACGTTGATGTGGCTATTGTTGCATTCCACCGGAACGGTTATTGCTACTAGTCCCCCCAGTGCTATTGGAGGTGATCATATTATAAGGCATCATATAAAATTATTGTCTGACTGCAGAATATTAAAATAGGTCTCAGGATAGACAACATTGTGGTGTACTTGTATAAAAATGCACTTGTATTGATTATAGGCTATTTTTTTATCATGAAAATTATCTTCCTTCTTCACAATTCAATATCAGCAATTCAATATTTGTTTTCCTTGATAATTCAATAAAATGACTCTCTTTCCATCCTTAGTGGGGTGTCTCCTCCTATGTTGATTACTTCTTCAAGAACATCAACCCACAACTAACAAAAAAATTCTAATATAGAAACAGTCTTCTCACCTTTTCTAGCTCTATAGCCATGATGTGGAGGATGGTATCAACCTCTCAACTTTTCCAAGGCCTAGAATCTGAATACTGTGAGTCTGGGGAAGGAGGAAAACAACGAGAAAATTAATTAGCACTTCTATTCAACAAACATCTTCAGAATACCTAGCATCCAACTCTTGGAAATCTCTAAGCAAGCCTCCACACACACATTTCGTGCCTATAGCTCAGATATTGCACCATTCCCATGGAAACCTTGATTCGAATGGTAGGGGCTAAAAAACCAACGAGCCAAAATCCTAGATACTAGAGTAAGGAATCAAACAAAGAAATTCCATGCTCAGGTCAAAGACTAGATTTTTGCTATGGCTTTTTATCATCGTAAATCATCATTGCATCCATAGCTACACTGAAAATTTTAAAGCTCTTATAAAAAAATCTCTACTACTAGCATCGTAAGATTCTCTAATACCAAACTGATGTAGCAGGTCAACTCCTCAGCTTCAACTGAAGCTTAGAAACCTTCAAGTATTTTCAAATCATGATAAATAGATCAGAGAAAGGGAAAAACATCCACAGTAAGACAACTAAGGGACCACAAAAATATACAATCACATTATATTTACAGATCAAGAAGGATGATAGATAAGTTTTCCTTCAATCCTCTCAATCACCAGATTGACCCCCTTAGCTTGATCGGTAACTATGTTAGAAATTAGATTCTTTGGCATGATAACTCCACTATTAGTCTCCTAATGTCACACTAACTCTCCGAAATAGAATATACAATAACATCTGTACCACAAAAGTTTGAACAGTTTCAAACAACCCCAACGAGATAGGAGAAACAATGAATTAGCCCATAGATCTGAGGAATCGGTTTTCCCTATCTCCTAATTCTAGGGAGTTGGTTTGCATCATTGATTATGCCAAATTATTCTCCATCAAATTGGTCATAGAGTGACATGCATATTTCTATTACATTGCCAATCAAGACAGCTCTTCAAACTACTATAAAAAATCCAAAGGCTAATATCTAGATAATGATTATCAATTTTTAATAGCTATAGATCTCTGATGCAATTGATATAATGCTAGATGTATTTTTTGGATAATTAATACTCAATTAAACGGTACACTCTTTTTATCTAAATATAGGTCTAAAAATTTGAATGAATTCTTTAGGCAACACCATGAAGAATGAACCATCTTTCAAATCTATTCCCAACTATTCAAACAAATTCATAAATGAATTATCTTCAAATTCTTCTTCATAATTTATTCTCTCTAAAAATGAGTATTTCATACTTGTTATAGAGTTTGGATCGATCTCATCATTTTGATCTTGGAGAATGATGAGTATCGAGGAGGGAAATAGAATAAAGATATAAAAGTTCTCCATATTACACATTTTGCGACATTTATATATATTATATGCATGCACATGATTTGGAACATCTTAGTTAATGAATTACAATATAACCTGAGGATTTTGCAAGAAGCTATGCAAGCTTGTAGAAGATGATAAACTTTTAGCTAACCTATAACACTAAAAGTACTTAATGGAACTCAAAACATCTAAATAATAGAACTTTGACTATCTGATGTTGATAATGCAGTGGGATTGGTATTGTGTAGGAGATATGATATAGTAGATGTGAAATTGGAAGAATCTCCATTTCCCGTCAAAGTTGTCTTGAGGTTCTCCAAGGCCCTGGCTACATCTCTCATGTAGGGTCGTTCTCTTGGCGATTCATTGGTGCATAGCAAACCAACATGAATGAAAGAAAGAAGAAATCTATTCCCTTCCATGTTTGCATTCACATCCCTCAGCAACTTACTATTCACAATATCTGCCACTCTATTTGGAAAAGCTGACCTCACCCACTTTTGCAAGTTCAGGTCTCCCACAAACATGTCATCACTTGGCCTCTTCCTTGTAACCATCTCTAATATCAGAATTCCATAACTATAAACATCTCCTTTTAGAGAAACACTCGCGCCCAATCCATACTCTGCAATCAATTTTGTTCATGAAATACTTAAAAAAACTATTAAAGGTTTATGCCAATGTAAACACAATTCAAAAAAATTACCTGGAGCAATATAGCCAATAGATCCTTTGAGTGCAAATGATGTTGTACTCAGTGAATCTGTGGAGTTTGGAGTGCTAGGTAAACGGGATATACCAAAATCAGTCACAAGTGCTGTCATGTTGGCATCCAGGAGCACATTGCTAGGTTTTAAATCACAATGAACAATTTGCAAAGGACAATCATGATGTAAATATTCCATGCCATGGGCTACATCTAAAGCAATGCTCAAACACTCACTCAATCCCAATTCAATAAAGTCTTGATCATCTCTATCAGGGTGCAAATGCTTTTCCAAGCTCCCATTTGATGCATATTGAAGAACCAAACCTTTCAAGCCAGGGTAGTAAAACGCACTTATGATTCTGATGAGGTTGCGGTGCCTAATCCTACCTAGCACTCTGCATTCTGTGTTAAAGCTCTTATGAGATTCTTCTTTATGTAAATTAAGAGTTTTGATGGCAACTATCTTACCCTCCCTCAAAATGCCTTTATAGACTGATCCAAAGTTACCCACACCAAGCAAGTTTGACTCATCAAAAGCAGATGTTGCAATGACAAGATCTTGATAAGAAAATTTAGGATAGCCGAGCCTTTGAAATAAAAGGTTTGAGGGATGCAATAATTGTCTTGAAAGTTTATGCTTGCATAGCATTCCTATAATGAAAGAAACTAATATTAAAGCAATGGTTCCAGCAACTGAGAAGACTATTTTTTTCAGCGGCGAATGGTTTTCCCTGCTCTGCTTTGGGCATGGAGGCAATGAGTAATTTCTTGGGCCACAGAGGCCATGGTTTCCCTCAAACAATGTTATGACAGTTCTATTTGGAAACAACCCTCCTGGAATTTGACCTGACAAATTATTGAAAGAAACATTCATGTAGTTAAGTACTTTTAGTCTTCCAAGGGACATTGGTATTGAACCTGATAAAAAATTGGCAGAAAGATCCATTTCTTGGAGATTTTGTAATTTGGAGAGTGAATCTGGTATTGGACCTTCAAAGGCATTGTGGGACAGATTTAGATGCTCTAACTCTGTGCAGTCTCCTAGAGCATTCGGAATCACCCCAGTAAGTCGATTTCCAGAGATGTCTATGGCTTGAACCTTCACAATTTTACTCATCTCCTGTGGCAAGGACCCTTGCAAAGAATTCCATGAAAGATTGAGATAGAATTGTAGGTTTTGAAGGCTGGCAATGACTTGACGAGGTATCCTTCCCCGTAGTTTATTATAAGACAAATCAAGGAGCTCCAAATTCCGACATCCATTTAAACTAACAGGGATCTCACCTGATAAGTTGTTGTGCTGAAGAAGGAGACGCCTGAGCTGTTGGGGGCTACAAAGAGAATCTGGTATTTTTCCAGATAGTTGGTTTTGACCAAGATTTAAGAGTCCGAGATGTTGCATTTGACCTATCTCCCTTGGAATGCCGCCTCCTAATTTGTTCCCATTCAGATTCAATCTTTCCAACATACGAAATCTTTTAATTACAGATGGAATATTGCCACTGAAAAGATTATTGCCTAAATCTAAGTAGGTTAAATTTGTCAGATTGGCAATTTGCTGAGGTATGGATCCACTTATCATATTGTTTGATAAGTTCAAATGAGAGAGATTGGAAGACAATTGGCCAATGGATGGAGGCAATATACCAGTGAGATGATTATCTGACACTTCTATTGATTCCAAGTGGGAGCAATTTGTGAGAGCAGTGAGAAAAGCCAATGTGTTTCCGCTGGTACTAACAAGTTGATTCTGGCTTAGCCAAAGCTTGGTAAGGAGGCTCAACTTACCAAGCTCCATTGGCACCATTCCACTGAGCCAATTTTGGTTTACTGAAAGTACGTCGAGTCTGGAACAATTTCCAATGGAATTTGGTATGTTTCCACTAAGCTGATTTGCCCATAAATTGAGGCGTTGTAAATTGGCGAGTTTGGTACCAATGTCCCATGGAATATGTCCACTCAGCTGATTGCGATCTAAATTTAACACATTCAATTTTGAGAGATTTGTTAAAGAGGAGGGAATACTGCCAGATATGTGGTTTTCAAAAATGTTAAGCACCTGTAGGTGAGTGAGCCAGCCCAGTTCAGGGGGAATGGGACCTTTGACATGGTTTTCGGGAAACTCCAGTTCAACTAAAGCGGACAGATTTTTGAAAGAACGGGGAATGGTACCTGTGAGATTGTTTACTCCCAAATGAAGGATCTTCAAACTTGTGAGGCGACTCAGCTCGGGGGCAATCCTGCCCTGCAGATGGTTAAAGGAAAGTCTCAGGTCATACAAACTGCGGCAAGCGGAGAGAGAGGCCGGAATTGTTCCTTCCAATTGATTGCGGTGGAGCCAGAGTACCTGCAGACGTGGAAGCTGGCCGAGTTGAGGTGGAATGGTAGCAGTGAGGTCATTGTTGGAAAGATCTAGGGATCGAAGAGAGGAGAGATTCCCCAGGAGAGAAGAGATGGTGCCATCTAAACTCATGAAGGATAAATTGAGAGCAAGGATGGAGTGAGAAGATGGATGGCAGGTAACGCCGGTCCAATTGCAGAGGGGTACAGAGGGAGTCCAGTCGGGCAGTGAAGTCTTGTAACTGCTGGAAACGGTAGCTTTGAATTGCAAGAGCAAGTATTGTTGGTGTTGTTGATGAGAGTTATTATCGAGAGAGTGAGAAAGAGCGGAAAATGAAAAGATGGAAAGCATGAAAGGGAACAACAAAAGAGAGGCCATGGCAGAACAAATTAGAGCAGAGCAGACCAAGAGCAACACGAAACGCAAAGGCAATACATATATTATAGAAATCGCCGCTTAGCTTAATTAAGCACACGGTGTCGTACAATTCCACCTTGATTTTTGTTTTTAAGTTTATTTTATTATTTTGAGTTTAATTGCCTGGGGATATTTTGAAATGTGTACATATTACTGCTTTTTTCAACATTATGGGTTGAGTCTATTTCTAACTAATTTCTTGGCTGTGTGACGAACCATGTAAAATTGACATTCAAAGAAAAATGTGCTAATAATAAATTGGATTTTGACGCAGGAAATACAAGTAAATTATTTTTTTATTATTCAAAAGGTATAACTCTACAATGACAGCATGGACTAGGTCAACACATTTCTTAAAAAACAAAAAATCCAAAAATTTAGGAATCTTAATATATAGATTAATATTAAGATATATATGCTAGTTTAATCATGAGAATACTCATCTTCCTCCACAGTTTTTTTTTTTTTTTTGAAGATAAGAAGTATATCATGAGAATAACCATCTTCCTTCATAGCTTTTTTTTTTTACAAGGTTGTCCCCGCCACCTAGCCTAACCGTCCGTATCTTGAGTAACTAGGGCGAGCTGGGATGAGACTAATCCCCAAAAGAGTGAATCTTTATAAGTAGTCATTTAGTCATTTCTTTTCATGAGTTATTTAATTTATTTATGTATAAATTACTTGATATATTTTTGAACTCATTTTAATATTTAAAATATCCTTATCATGTAATAAACACAATAAACAACCAATAAATAATGACATGTAAAGGAAAAGTTTTTAAGATGGACAAAAATAGGTTGAGCTTGGTCTCTCTTTTTAAAAAAAAAATTATTTGGCTTATTTTTAGTTTAAATTGAATTTTCTTGTTAATGTTATAATATAATGAGTTCCAAGAAAACTCTAATAAATTTAAGAAAATAAAATTCATTTTTCAAAGGGATGTTTTTAAAAATTTGAGTACAATGTGACATCAAGTGAAGAAAAGTTTATCAAGTCAAAAATGGTGTTATTTTCAAGCAATGTTTATCCATATTTATACCACGATGTGTACCAAATGAATGAAAATCTACTACATCAAACAAAATAAATTTATTCTCGAAATGGACATCCATCAACTAAATGGTAGCATAGTCCTCAAGAAGAAAAGTATTGACACATCTATTAAATAAACTTTATTTTTATTATATTTTTTATGGTGTATAGTTGCATCTAGTGAAGAAAAAATTACCACATCATCAATCTTACAATACTTTTGAGTTGCAAGAAAACAATAATAAATTGGATCTCAAAGAAAAATATATTAGAAAAGGATGTTTTTCAAAGAAAATATTTTCAAGTCTAAAATTGATATTACTCTTCAAGTGATGCTTATCCATATACATGGTGTGTTGTATACGAAATGAATGAAAGTCTACTAAACCAAACAAAAAAAATTTACTCTTCAAGTGGACATTTGTCAACCATATTGGGTGGCATTGTGCTCAAGAAGAAAATTCATTTAATGATAGTAGATTTCCACAATCCATATGTAAAAAAAATCTAACACGGTGTCATAACAAGTCAATTAAATGAATTTTATTTTATATTACATTTTTTATTATGTGTAGTTGCATTAAGTGAAGAAAAATATGCCACATCATAACTCTTACAATACTATTGAGTTGGAAGAAAAACATAATAAATTAAAATACCAATTTATTTTTTCAAAGTGACATTTTTCAAACTTTTGGTATGATTTCACATTCAGTTTGAAGAAAATATTGCCAAGTCTAAGTTATATTGATATTATTATTAAAGCAATGCTTATTCATATTTTATGACATGATATGTACCAAATAAATAAAGTCTACTTCATCAAAGAAAATAAATTTAATCTTCAAAGGGACATCTATCAACCATATTGTGTGGCATTGTAATCAAGAATAAAATTTTGACATGTTCATTAGACAAAATTTATTTTCATTACATTTTTATGATGTATAGTTGTATTAAGTGAAGAAAAATTGGCCACGTCATTGGTATTATAATACTATTGATTTGAAAGAAAACTAATATATTGGAAAAAAATCATAAAAATTTAGGAATCTTAATATATAGATTAATATTAAGATATATATGCTAGTTTAATCATGAGAATACTCATCTTCCTCCATAGATTTTTTTTTTTGAAGATAAGAAGTATATCATGAGAATAATCATCTTCCTTCATAGCTTTTTTTTTTTTTACAAGGTTGTCCCCGCCACCTAGCCCAACTGTCAGTATCTTCAATAACTAGGGCAAGCTGGGATGAGACTAATCCCCAAAAGAGTGAATCTTTATAAGTAGTCATTTAGTCATTTCTTTTCATGAGTTATTTAATTTATTTATGTATAAATTACTTGATATATTTTTTGGAACTCATTTTAATATTTAAAATATCCTTATCATGTAATAAACACAATAAACAACCAATAAATAATGACATGTAAAGGAAAAGTTTTTAAGATGGACAAAAATAGGTTGAGCTTGGTCTCTCTTTTTTAAAAAAAAATTATTTGGCTTATTTTTAGTTTAAATTGAATTTTCTTGTTAATGTTATAATATAATGAGTTCCAAGAAAACTCTAATAAATTTAAGAAAATAAAATTCATTTTTCAAAGGGATGTTTTTAAAAATTTGAGTACAATGCGACATCAAGTGAAGAAAAGTTTACCAAGTCAAAAATGGTGTTATTTTCAAGCAATGTTTATCCATATTTATACCACGATGTGTACCAAATGAATGAAAATCTACTACATCAAACAAAATAAATTTATTCTTGAAATGGACATCCATCAACTAAATGGTAGCATAGTCCTCAAGAAGAAAAGTATTGACACATCTATTAAATAAACTTTATTTTTATTATATTTTTTATGGTGTGTAGTTGCATCTAGTGAAGAAAAAATTACCACATCATCAATCTTACAATACTTTTGAGTTGCAAGAAAACAATAATAAATTGGATCTCAAAGAAAAATATATTAGAAAAGGATGTTTTTCAAAGAAAATATTTTCAAGTCTAAAATTGGTATTACTCTTCAAGTGATGCTTATCCATATACATGGTGTGTTGTATACGAAATGAATGAAAGTCTACCAAACCAAACAAACCAAATTTACTCTTCAAGTGGACATTTGTCAACCATATTGGGTGGCATTGTGCTCAAGAAGAAAATTCATTTAATGATAGTAGATTTCCACAATCCATATGTAAAAAAAATCTAACACGGTGTCATGACAAGTCCATTAAATGAATTTTATTTTATATTACATTTTTTATTATGTGTAGTTGCATTAAGTGAAGAAAAATATGCCACATCATAACTCTTACAATACTATTGAGTTGGAAGAAAAATATAATAAATTAAAATACCAATTTATTTTTTCAAAGTGACATTTTTCAAACTTTTGGTATGATTTCACATTCAGTTTGAAGAAAATATTGCCAAGTCTAAGTTATACTGATATTATTATTAAAGCAATGCTTATTCATATTTTATGACATGATATGTACCAAATAAATAAAGTCTACTTCATCAAAGAAAATAAATTTAATCTTCAAAGGGACATCTATCAACCATATTGTGTGGCATTGTAATCAAGAATAAAATTTTGACATGTTCATTAGACAAAATTTATTTTCATTACATTTTTATGATGTATAGTTGTATTAAGTGAAGTAAAATTGGCCACGTCATTGGTATTATAATACTATTGATTTGAAAGAAAACTAATATATTGGAAAAAAATCATAAAAATTTAGGAATCTTAATATATAGATTAATATTAAGATATATATGCTAGTTTAATCATGAGAATACTCATCTTCCTCCATAGATTTTTTTTTTTGAAGATAAGAAGTATATCATGAGAATAATCATCTTCCTTCATAGATTTTTTTTTTTTACAAGGTTGTCCCCGCCACCTAGCCCAACTGTCTGTATCTTTAGTAACTAGGGCTAGCTAGGATGAGACTAATCCCCAAAAGAGTGAATCTTAGTCATTTCTTTTCATGAGTTATTTAATTTATTTATGTATAAATTACTTGATATATTTTTTGGAACTCATTTTAATATTTAAAATATCCTTATCATGTAATAAACACAATAAACAACCAATAAATAATGACATGTAAAGGAAAAGTTTTTAAGATGGACAAAAATAGGTTGAGCTTGGTCTCTCTTTTTAAAAAAAAAATATTTGGCTTATTTTTAGTTTAAATTGAATTTTCTTGTTAATGTTATAATATAATGAGTTCCAAGAAAACTCTAATAAATTTAAGAAAATAAAATTCATTTTTCAAAGGGATGTTTTTAAAAATTTGAGTACAATGTGACATCAAGTGAAGAAAAGTTTACCAAGTCAAAAATGGTGTTATTTTCGAGCAATGTTTATCCATATTTATACCACGATGTGTACCAAATGAATGAAAATCTACTACATCAAACAAAATAAATTTATTCTCGAAATGGACATCCATCAACTAAATGGTAGCATAGTCCTCAAGAAGAAAAGTATTGACACATCTATTAAATAAACTTTATTTTTATTATATTTTTTATGGTGTATAGTTGCATCTAGTGAAGAAAAAATTACCACATCATCAATCTTACAATACTTTTGAGTTGCAAGAAAACAATAATAAATTGGATCTCAAAGAAAAATATATTAGAAAAGGATGTTTTTCAAAGAAAATATTTTCAAGTCTAAAATTGATATTACTCTTCAAGTGATGCTTATCCATATACATGGTGTGTTGTATACAAAATGAATGAAAGTCTACTAAACCAAACAAAACAAATTTACTCTTCAAGTGGACATTTGTCAACCATATTGGGTGGCATTGTGCTCAAGAAGAAAATTCATTTAATGATAGTAGATTTCCACAATCCATATGTAAAAAAAATCTAACACGGTGTCATGACAAGTCCATTAAATGAATTTTATTTTATATTACATTTTTTATTATGTGTAGTTGCATTAAGTGAAGAAAAATATGCCACATCATAACTCTTACAATACTATTGAGTTGGAAGAAAAACATAATAAATTAAAATACCAATTTATTTTTTCAAAGTGACATTTTTCAAACTTTTGGTATGATTTCACATTCAGTTTGAAGAAAATATTGCCAAGTCTAAGTTATACTGATATTATTATTAAAGCAATGCTTATTCATATTTTATGACATGATATGTACCAAATAAATAAAGTCTACTTCATCAAAGAAAATAAATTTAATCTTCAAAGGGACATCTATCAACCATATTGTGTGGCATTGTAATCAAGAATAAAATTTTGACATGTTCATTAGACAAAATTTATTTTCATTACATTTTTATGATGTATAGTTGTATTAAGTGAAGAAAAATTGGCCACGTCATTGGTATTATAATACTATTGATTTGAAAGAAAACTAATATATTGGAAAAAAATCATAAAAATTTAGGAATCTTAATATATAGATTAATATTAAGATATATATGCTAGTTTAATCATGAGAATACTCATCTTCCTCCATAGATTTTTTTTTTTGAAGATAAGAAGTATATCATGAGAATAATCATCTTCCTTCATAGATTTTTTTTTTTACAAGGTTGTCCTTGCCACCTAGCCCAACTGTCAGTATCTTCAGTAACTAGGGCTAGCTGGGATGAGACTAATCCCCAAAAGAGTGAATCTTTATAAGTAGTCATTTAGTCATTTATTTTCATGAGTTATTTAATTTATTTATGTATAAATTACTTGATATATTTTTTGGAACTCATTTTAATATTTAAAATATCCTTATCATGTAATAAACACAATAAACAACCAATAAATAATGACATGTAAAGGAAAAGTTTTTAAGATGGACAAAAATAGGTTGAGCTTGGTCTCTCTTTTTTAAAAAAAAATTATTTGGCTTATTTTTAGTTTAAATTGAATTTTCTTGTTAATGTTATAATATAATGAGTTCCAAGAAAACTCTAATAAATTTAAGAAAATAAAATTCATTTTTCAAAGGGATGTTTTTAAAAATTTGAGTACAATGCGACATCAAGTGAAGAAAAGTTTACCAAGTCAAAAATGGTGTTATTTTCAAGCAATGTTTATCCATATTTATACCACGATGTGTACCAAATGAATGAAAATCTACTACATCAAACAAAATAAATTTATTCTTGAAATGGACATCCATCAACTAAATGGTAGCATAGTCCTCAAGAAGAAAAGTATTGACACATCTATTAAATAAACTTTATTTTTATTATATTTTTTATGGTGTATAGTTGCATCTAGTGAAGAAAAAATTACCACATCATCAATCTTACAATACTTTTGAGTTGCAAGAAAACAATAATAAATTGGATCTCAAAGAAAAATATATTAGAAAAGGATGTTTTTCAAAGAAAATATTTTCAAGTCTAAAATTGGTATTACTCTTCAAGTGATGCTTATCCATATACATGGTGTGTTGTATACGAAATGAATGAAAGTCTACTAAACCAAACAAAACAAATTTACTCTTCAAGTGGACATTTGTCAACCATATTGGGTGGCATTGTGCTCAAGAAGAAAATTCATTTAATGATAGTAGATTTCCACAATCCATATGTAAAAAAAATCTAACACGGTGTCATGACAAGTCCATTAAATGAATTTTATTTTATATTACATTTTTTATTATGTGTAGTTGCATTAAGTGAAGAAAAATATGCCACATCATAACTCTTACAATACTATTGAGTTGGAAGAAAAACATAATAAATTAAAATACCAATTTATTTTTTCAAAGTGACATTTTTCAAACTTTTGGTATGATTTCACATTCAGTTTGAAGAAAATATTGCCAAGTCTAAGTTATACTGATATTATTATTAAAGCAATTCTTATTCATATTTTATGACATGATATGTACCAAATAAATAAAGTCTACTTCATCAAAGAAAATAAATTTAATCTTCAAAGGGACATCTATCAACCATATTGTGTGGCATTGTAATCAAGAATAAAATTTTGACATGTTCATTAGACAAAATTTATTTTCATTACATTTTTATGATGTATAGTTGTATTAAGTGAAGAAAAATTGGCCACGTCATTGGTATTATAATACTATTGATTTGAAAGAAAACTAATATATTGGAAAAAAATCAAAGTGATATTTTTCATTTTTTTGTATGAGGTTGCATCAAGTGAAACTATGATTTCTAAATCTCAAAAATAACATTATTCAAGTGATGCTAATTCATATTTTATGGAGTATTGTGCACCAAATAAATGAAAGTTACTACATTAGACACAATAAATTTGTTCTTGAGAGAGGCATCTACCAACCATATTGGGTGGTGTTGTACTCAAGAAGAAATTTTTTGATATATACATAAATAAAATTTATTTTCATTATACTTTTTTACATTGTGTAGTTGCATTAACTAAATAATATTTTTCCACATTATTTTGTTCTCCAAATTTGATTCACTACTACTATATGCAAGTCATCAATGGTAGGTACACTCATGGTTCAGATTGACATAATAAAACTAACTATTGTTGTTCATGAGGAAACATTAATTGTAATGTTGGGGAATTAGTGAGTTGTACCCTCTTCATAGGGAAGGAGTGTTCTATAGAGGATATGGATGTTTGGTCATGGGGTAATGATACTATTATGAATATTTGGGGTTATTTGTGGGGTATTGATTTATATGTGTATGGCATTAGGTATGTGCATGGAAATGGAGGGTTTAAAGGTCAAAATGACTATTTTCCCCTAAAACTAGCAAAAACTAATCTTCATTGAGTAATTTAAGATACCCACACTTAGAATTTTAAGATGTGACAAGAACAAGATTAGTAATTCTCATAATCTAGTTTTTGAACTACTAATTTTTTTAGAACTCTAGAGATTTAGAGGATCAAATAGGGGGAACACACAAAGTGGTCCTATTTTTGTCATAAAAATATAACATAGCATTAGGTGTTCTCCCACTAAAATATTGAATTCTATCTCAAACATATCTTCTAAATATACTAGCTTAATGGTCAATTATTGCATTTTAGTTTTGAACTTGCTACAAATGGTTAATGTTCATTCTTCTTCAATGGATCCAAAAGAATATGAGTTTATTATTAGTGCTCTCATTGCAGCCTCTCTAATATTTTCTTAGTTATCAAAACATAGACATCATATGGTAGGTGTAGTCAAGAGAGAAATATAACTAGAGATTTTATTGAAACTTTGATTTGAATGTTTTTAATTGGTTCTTATTTGAATGTTCTTTTAGATTTTTTATATAATTAATTGGTTCTTGGTTGCTCTTGCGTTTAGATCTAATCAATTCAAAATTCAAAACTTTAAAACTGAATGCAACTTGAATCTTTACTCTACTCACCACATAAGAAATTTAAAAATAAAGCATAAAGCACAAAAGAGAACACTAGATATACGTGGAAACCCAAGATGGGAAAAACCATGAAGAGAATAGTTGCATGGATCTACTGTCCAAATCCATCCTCACAATACAGAGATGTACAAGTGAATTTTACACAATGAAGTAGGCACCAACCTACTAGAGACACCAGTCCCCTATTGTGTTGGTAGGAACCAACCTACTAGAGACATCAATCCCCAATTGAATCAATATAGTAGATAGAACACCAGTCCTACCAGATTACCAGTATAAAGCTTGGAGATCTTCAAATTAACACATGTGCCAGAGTCATAGCTAACACTCTTTGTTACTACATATGATCTTTTGATACTAGTGCATACATTAAAATGCAACTCTTCCTTTTATCTTTACCACCTTATCTTTAATTTACACCAGCAACCAACTCTTCTTCACACAAGTGTAATTTTAATTCATGCAGACACACACACATATACAATGCATTTGAACATTTAAAATATATACACAACATTACATTAACACTCTTCTATGTCGGCTAGGGATATACAATTAGCTACAACAACATAAGGTGGGCCTAAATTCAAATTACATGAAACATGTAACAAGTCGATCTAAAAATAAATTTTTGTTTCCACCAAAAGAACATAATATCATGTGCTACCACAAGAACCTTAAGCAGGTCCTATCTTAACACAACACATAATATTTGAATTCTACACGCTACTAGCCATTATCGTACATGCCTTGAACACCAACTAATTGACATAAAAACTTAGCTCGCCTTTTGTCATTACAATATTTTTTCATGATGAACATATCCTATGGAAAATTTGGAATATGATAAAACAATTGTAGGAATATTGTCCTCTAAACTGTAGAGAAAAACTACATTTCTAAAAGAAATGCAAACCATAATTGTATTGCTAAAGAAATCTCTCTACCATAAGAAGTAAAATGAAACATTGCAGAATAGACTTCCAGAATATCATTGTCATAGAGAATAGATGCAAGCATGATATTGCAAATATAGAACAGTCATACAAACACTCCTCAAAACTATATATTTCTTGATTTTTCATCCTAATAGTAAAGTTATCAACGCTGGTCAAATTGAACTTCTAACATACAAAATGCATCAGTAAATCTTCCGCAACTCAAAATGATAAGTCAAGGGGAATACAATGATAATACAGTACCATTATCAACTTATCCTTACATAGAGAACTCCTTTGATATCAAACTTCTTTCTACATTAATGATAAAATATAACATCAATGGCAACCTTTGACATCAATGAAAACCTATGTTCAACAATTTCAAGATGCACAAATTAAAAGAGATTCCAAGTAGGTATGAAGAACAACAAAAAAATACCTTTAAAATGTAAAGGAAAAAATTTAGTCCTAGGGCATTCTTAGTCGTAACTCTTGTGCTAGCTCATTAACGTTAATGTGAGTATGAGCTAATTTTTTAACAACCACAAGCACTAGAGTGGGTGAGGGAGGGATATTGGGGTGGTGGGTAATTAGAAAATAAAGCACATGGAAGACCTCCTCGATCCTTTCTATCTTTTCCTTCCAATTTTTGAGTAATGTGAACTCAATGAATTGGCAAGTATGATGTTGCAATCATTGTTGAGGTCATGTTTAGGTCATTGTTGAGGTCATGTTTAGTTGATGGATCGAGAAATATCAATACCCTCACGTTTGAATAATCCCCTAATCAATGTTTAAACACTGCAGAGGTCATAGTTTTTTGAGGTAGGGTAAAAAGTCTCCTTGAAATCATATGATATTTGACATATTTGAATTCCAATACTTCCACTATTTTGCAATCCTAGATGAGATCCATAGCATTGGAAATAAAATTAGTGATTATCTTAGAAGGATACAAAATTTGAGAGAATTTTGTGAGCAAGTTATTCCTAATTACTTCATGTAGAGCATCTTTAGTAATTAAATTATCAATTTGGAATATTTTAGCCATTTTAGATTTGTCGAAGCATCCTTGCATAGGAGATTCCAAATTTTTGATGAGAGAAAACATCCTCTTATTTATTTGGACTTCCATCGCTACAATTTTGTGTGAGAGAAATGAGTTGGTGACCTACTTTAAAGGAGTTTAGCACAAGTGATAAATAATGATATATCCTTTTTGTAGTATATCAAAATTCTACGAATTCAATTCATCAATTTCAAGCCTACTAGCTCATTAATTATAATAAATAATTATGTGAGAGGAAGATCACACACTTGGATAGCATGTGTGATGATAATTTTCCTATTCATTGATAATAGGAACATTTTATTTATCACACATAAATTTATGAAGGAAATGAATATTCATTAGTATTGATCATGTATCATAATATATGAATATTTGAGAAGTGGAGGATATTAATGATGCAAAATACCGATGTCTTTTCAAACTTCAAAAATTAATTGTTGCATTTTAACCCAAGGTGTCTTGATCAAGTACCAACTCAATTGCTAATTTTTAAAAGGATGAAAACCATTTGGTTTTAAGAATTACAAGATCAAACACTTTTGGTTTTGAATGAAAATATTACAAGTTCTATTTGTTTCAAGTTTGTATAATTTTTAGTTGTTCATCATGAGTTTAAGCATAGTAGTTTCAATTGTTGTTTGTGTTAATATTGTAGCATATTTTGATGTATTTAAAATTTCATGTTAATAAGAAAAAATTATAATTTGTTGAGCATAGGTTGTCATTAATGTCAAACTAATGTCAATAGGTCATTGTTACTAAAAGTGGCTATAAAAGGGTGTCAAGTCTGTTAGATGTGAAGGTTGTCAAAGATGAAGAAGATTGTAGGAGTACTAGAATTGTCATTTGATTCAAGGTTCCAAAAGCATGTTGTTTGTTAGTGTGTAGATTTTCTAATCTATTTAGATATCATGTACCATGCTAGTAGTGGTGTGACTACCTTCATATAGTTAATGTATTTATTATACCATGTCAGGTATTCAGTCAACATGAGTATGGTGGTCCAGAAGGATATCTTTTGGGAAGAGAGATTGATTAATATAGTTGGAATTTATTGCAAAAATTTGTATCTCTATGGTCTATAAGGAGAGTATGCTTACACTGGTTATATGAGTTTCCTAATCTTTCAATTGCATGGCTCAGTGTGCACGAAGGTTGTTCAAGCTATTCAATGTTTAAAGCATGTGCGGTAATAGCTACTAGTGTGCAGAATTCAAATCTTGTGTGTGGAGTGAGGATAAGACTTTTTTAAGGTTCCCATGGTGGTGCAAGGTGTCAAGTTCTTTTGGAGGAAATTTTGGGCCATTGTATTATACATTTCATGTAATTTGAATTTAGGTCCACCCTATGTTGTCTAGGTTTATGTGGATCCCTGGCTGACATAGAAGAGTGTTAATGTAATGTCATATATATTTCAAATGTTTAGATGCATTTTAAGAATTAGTGAGTGTCGTGAGAGTGGAATGTACAATTGTGTTATATCCAAGTGTATGAATGGAAGGTATGTGACAGAGGTGTGAAGAAAAGAGGAAGTTCCAATATTAGAGGGTCATCCTCATTGTGAGATAGTGTTTGCTACATCTTTGGTGTAAGTTAGAGTCAAATTTCAAATTCACCATTATTTTTGTATTTTGGTAGGATTGGTGTTCTACCCATTGTATTGTTCTAGCTAGGGATTGGTGTCTCTAGTAGGTTGGTGCGTAAAAATTCATTTGGGGATTGGTATCTCTAGTAGGTCGGTGCTTACATCACATTGTAAAATTCACTTATTATATTCCTTCTTGTGAGAGTTTCTTATCATGGTTTTTCCCATCTTGGGTTTCCATATAAATTGGTACTATGTGTTATCTTGTGTTGTACTTTAATTACTAGCTTGTATGGTTCAATGCTCTTCATGTTGAAAATCTATATAGTTGTAAAGGTTTATGGAATTGTTTTGATCTACTGATAAATTCACCTCCCTCTCAATAGGTTGTGTACCCTATTCAACATAATTATCCTTTCATTGTTGGCCCCATTTGTTAAAACTAGGTTGTTAATGTGTTATGAGAATTATGAAGAAATTTTGGTTTTACAAGATTTTGTTAAAATACTCAAATCTATAATTTTTTTGTCAAAAACTATTCATTAGGGTAATTACAATAGTATCAAAACTAAATACATTTCTAGCCTATAGGTTTATTTTATGATGGTTGTTTCCTAGTCATCAAGAAATTAGATATCTTAGGTGAGAGTAAAGAACATTGTAGATAGAAGGATTAGGGACAAAAGGCTTAGTCATTGAAGAAGCTATGGTAGATAGAGATAAGAGAATTAATATGGAGATAGATCTATAGATTTTGAAAAATGAAGTTTGATTTGATGCTTAATATGATGGCACAAATACTTCATAATATAAACAATAACATGAATGGTCACACTTTCTAGAATATTGAAGTGATCTCTTCAAGAGGCAATAATAACAACAATAAAAGTGATGATAGAACTCGCTGACCTAGTTTATGATGCAATCAAGGTGGTTATGAATTCCAATCCAACAAAAATAACCTGATTCAAACAAAGAAACAATCTTTACAAGGCAATTCCCTCAAACTATCCCAAAACAACAACATTAGGTTTCTAGCTCTCAAATTATGCCTTTGTTTAAAAATATCTAGAGAAGACCATCCAGTGGCCTGAAAAAAATCAATTAAGGCCTACCACAGACCCAACACAATACACCCAAAAGATCCCGCAAGTTTACTTTGACTTAACATAGAGAATCACCAAATTGACCTAGTTTTAGGCTACTAGAATTAGCCCAATTTAACAAATGAGGTCCCTCCTAATCATCTTCCCTTCATAAGAACTCATCAAAAATTCATAAGTTAGGTATCAAAACTTCAAATTTAAACATTTGTTTCCACATTTAAGGTCTTTACAATGCTGGTCTCATAAACCTTCTATTTACATGCAATACACTAAGGTTTTAATGAAAGTCATATCTCTAGGGCTTTCCAACCTCTACCAAAGTTTCAAACCAATAACAAATGATTTGCACATACCCAAAAATCTCACACAAAATCAATACCATTCACATTTCTCCAAATCCACCTTTTAGTAACTTCTTTTCACATGCAAAATGACTCTGCCCAACCCTAGGGCATTATTCAATTTAACTCAACCCATTTCCTCTACCTACCTAATCATAGAAACACTTAAAATAAAGAGAGAAGGGATCCATTCCATGAGATACAGTGATTACAGATAGTGGAATGGTTCGGTTTCCACTTTGGAGACTCACAACCCTTCAAAACTGTGTAACAGGGCAGGGATAGAGATTTACAAAGAACTCACTCAATACACAATGTCAAACCCTCAAACTTAGATCAAATAGAATCTAATTCATATTATTCTAATATAAAATGAATTTCAAATCATTAGAACATTGTACAAGGCTGTATAGTTCAGGAAAAGATTAGAAAGCAATGCAAATTGCAGAAAATAACATTGAATTTTTGAAATGACCTCAATCCATATTTCAACAACAAGCCCTCGAGCCTTGAAGAGGATTTTAAATATAGTCTCAAATCAAAAACCACCCTCTCAAATGTCTATAACTGATTTTTAAATTCTAAGACTCTTAATATTCCCTAAACTACATTTTGACAACCTTGTTATTGCACTTGACACAATAATATGTAACTTTTTACATTTAGACTCTAATGAGTCTAAACCACCAAATTACATCATAAATGGTCTTTTTAGACCTTATTTAGATTAATTAAACTCAAACACCCCTATGCTATCTTTGACTCTCCCTATGACTAATCAAATGAGCAAATTTTGACAAAGGTGTTTAGGTGCTCCTGCACCATACACCCCCACAGAAAAAAAACTCTTGTCACAAGAATTATGTTTTGCATTAGCTCCTCCAAGCTTCTCACATTCCTTTTGATTTTCAAAACTCCTTCTTGGGTTCTCATACAATGTTCTTACATCCTTGACTATGCTTGCATATGTAATTATTTTCCTCTCCGCCATCAGACCTGATAATGGTCTCCCATCTACTCCTTGACCCAAGCCTACTCGAACTCCTTCATTTACACTTGAAAACAAAGTGTAGGCATCCTTTTAAAATCTGCAAACAACTAAACTTCAAGCATGGGTTAGTTCCTTGAAAAATCTATCAAAATACCTCTATGAAATCCATTACAAATGCTTTCAAAATGTCACAAATGATGATAAAAAGACTAAAGCATTATGAAAACAAAAGCAAGCTACCTATTCCATAGTTGGATTGGTGTCACATGTGCTAGTGACCCTTTCCCAATCCTTGATCAAAGCTCAAATGATAAAATGCAAATGGAGATGATGGATTGATGATGAACAAGATCAAATCTCAAATGAAGAGAGTAACCTTGCATGAAATTGTGAAGGATTTGCTCAAAGATGAAGCACCTATTTAAAGATTTTCAAAATGCAAGTGTTGAAGAGGGACCAATGTGGGATCAAAAACAAGCCAATGAGTTGAGGACACTTGTCATCATGTGATTAGTTGATGTATGTGCAAGATTTGGGAAGAGTGCCCAAGAGGGAAATTTTGAATTCAAATTTGCAATAAATTTTGAGAGGGACAAGAAAGAAGAGCAATAAATGCCATGTTTGACTTGTCATGTTGAGGGAAAATGAGTGTTTTAATAAATCAATAAAATTGATTTATTGTGCAAGTGGATAGATCTAGATAATGCAAGTGGGATGGGATTAGCATTAGATTAGGATTAGATGATGATTATGCTGATTAATGCTGATTAGGTGAGTTGACATTTTGGACTTTGATAATTGATTTATTTAAATCAGAAAATGATGGAATATGATTTAGGATTTGATTTAAATAAAGTCCTGATTTATTTAATTAAATGGATGATGCAAGATGAAGGTTGAATGATAATTTTTATTTGAATGGATGAAAATGCACTTGATTAATTGATGAATGGTCCTAATGCAACATCTAATTTGACTGAATCCGATCGAATGCAGAATGTAAATTTTGCATGTCTACACAAAGACATGTTAGTATCCCTTTGAACTAACTTCTCCTTTCTCTCATGTTCATGCTTCCATCTGCCTATGTGCCCTTGTCCATTCTATCCTTTTACCAAAGTCATCCTTTCCATTATCTTGTCATCTTTTTTTCCCATCCTACTATCCTCACATACCCCTGCACACACTATACCTGTATGTTTCATAGGCTTTACAACCTTACCTTCAACTATAGGGCATACCATTGTTCCCACCAAAATATTTGTATTCCAATCCACTACCAACTCTTTTCTTACCATTGCATTAGCCTTCACAACTATTGTCAAAGCATTATCAAACCTTGGATTGATTACATCACCAAGATTTTTGTCTTCCTTCACAACATCAAAAAAATCTTTCTTCCCACACATTATAAATTTTTCCTTTCCCTTCTCATCTTCCACAAGTGGAGTCAACACAAAGTTGCAACCATCCTTCACTATAGTATATGTGTTTTCCCTGCCATCATACAAGGCTCGCCTATCATATTTCCAAGGTCTACCTAGGAGTAGGTGACAACAATCCATAGGAAGAATATCACAAACAACACTATCCTTGTAACCTCCAATTTGGAAATCTACCACAACCTTTTCATTTTTCAACAAAGATTGTCCATCACTTAACCATGAAAATTTATAAGGAAACTCTTGAGGTATTTTTTTCAAATTTAACTTAATCACCATCTCAGTAGACACCATATTCTTTGTTGAACCAAAATCAATCACAATTTTACATACCTTGTTCTTACACTTACAAGTAGTTTTGAAGAGGCTCTTTCTTTGCAAAGGTTCTACCTCTTTGGCTACCTTCAACACTGTCTTTTTCATCATCAACATCTCCCCTGTTTCAGGAGTAGCTCTGAAACTTGTATAATGATTGCTTTCACACTCCTCTTCTTGAACCAATTGTGCTCTCCTATCAATCCTTTTTTTACAACTTGATGAACTAACAAATCCTTTAGAACATTTCCAAGATGGATGACCATATTCATTGCATGTATAACATCTCCTTGCAAAATCATTAGAACTTCTACTAGCACTAAACCTTCCTCTTCCTCTAAAACCTCCTCTAGTATCAACACCTTGCTCTTTACCTTTATTTACTCCTTCTTGTTCTTCTAATGGCTTCTTTGGTGTAGGGATTGTTCCTCTCCCTCTTGAACTAGTAGCACCTCTTCCTCTCACTGATTTCTCTTGCCTTCTTTTAAGCTTTTCCTTCACCCTAATTGCTAATTGAAAACATTCTTCCACAGACTTAGGGCTAGTAACAACAAGTTCATCTTGTAAATTAAATCTCAAACCACCTAGATACCTAGCCACTTTTTCAACCTCATCCTCACCCTATTTTGACCTTATGCTTAGTTTGTAAAATTTATTAGTATAAGACTTGACATCTAGATCTTTTTGTTTCAAACCTTGCAACTTTTTATACAACTAAACTTCATAATCCTTTGGAAGAAATTTACCTTTCAATTTTTGCACCATCTTGTCCCATGAAGTAATCCTTGATCTTCCTTGTTTTCTCCTCTTTGGGTATGTGCAAGTTCATCATGGAAAAAATAGGCCCTTAAGTGGCGAAAAATTTAGAAAAATCAAAGTTAGGCAACTTGACATAAAAATTTGAATTTAAGTTATCTATATTATTTCAAAAATATGTAAGAATAGAATCTATAGCAAATTGAATGTAGTTTCTAAACTACTAGGGTTTTTTTAATCTATTTGGTGAAAATTTGAAATTTCAATCTTTGTAGTAAACTTCAAATGAAAAGATAAGAAGTAGGTGTCTGGAGACCACCCTAACCATAATAAAAATGATAATATTTTTTTATAAGATTTTAGATATAAGTAGAGAACTCATGTCCGATGTGATGCATATTTTTGTAATTTTTTTCCAAGTAAACAATTAATTATGAATTTTTTATTACAACTTTTCAAAAATATAAAAACTTGTAATTGACCACCTTAACTTGGTCAAACTTCATGAAATTAATTACTTTTTTTAAACTTATAGTATATGAAGCATAGAATGTGACACATGTTTCAGATTAAAAAAATGTGATGTCGTTTGAAAGGTATAGACATTTTTGATTCAACCTATCAATAAGGACTTTAGTCATAATTCAAATAGAAAATTAATAATAATTACTTATTAAACTCAAAGCAAAGCATAATTTATATTGGTGGAAAGTTGAGAATCTCCTTTAAAAACCCTTTTCATTTCATCAATTTTGGGTAAAAAAAAGTTGTCAGCCACATACCCTACACATACCCATCATATTGCCACTTTTTGGCCCATCATGATCCTGCACATACCCCTCTTCTTACTCATAGTCCCACCATAAAATACAATGACCTTTGATTTTAGTCTTTGCCACCTTCACCATCTGTTCATCTAAAATATCCTCACTTTGAAAGTAATTATCCACAACAGCAATCCAATCAAGCAATTCCTCTTCATTCAAATTACCACCATACATGGGAAGTTCAACTTTTACCTTATGAGAACCACCTTTCACTACTTTGAGCATCTTCACCATCCTCTGATCTTCAGGGTCTAGTTCCTCATCAACATCTTCATATTCTTCATCTTCCTCTATTTCACTTTCTTCATTTTCATCTCTCCTTTTCTTTGTCTCCAAGGTAACAAGCCTTTCCAACACAACATTATGAGCTTCTAGAAGCTTAGTATTCTTCTCTTTCAAATCTTGCAACTCCCTATCAAAACCAATGTTCTTAGGAGGAATCTTCACCAATTTGTCTCTTCACCTTCCAACTTGTAAAACCAATCAAATCACCAACAAAAGATCTTGTTCTTCAAGCTTTGATACCACTTGATGTAATCAAGGTGGGGATGAATTCCAATCAAACACAAAATAACCCAATTCAAACAAAGAAACAATCTTTACAAGGAAATTCCCTCAAACTGTCCCAAAACAATAACACTAGGTTTCTAGCCCTCAAATCATGCCTTTTTTTAAAAATATCTAGAGAAGACCATCCAATGGCCCAAAAAACATCAATTAAGGCCTGCCACAGACCCAACACAATACCCCCAAAAGATCCCACAAGTTTACTTTGACTTAACATAGAGAATCACCAAATTGGCCCAGTTTTAGGTTACTAGAATTAGCCTAATTTAACAAAGGAGGTCCCTCCTAATCATCTGGTCTTCACAAGAACTCATCAAATAGTCATAATTTAGGTGTCAAAACTTCAAATTTCAACATTTTTTTCCACATTCAAGGCCTTTACAACACTGATCTCACAAACCCTCGATTTACATGCAATACACTAGGGTTTTAATGAAAGTCATATCTCTAGGGTTTTCCAACCTCTTCAAAAGTTTCAAACCAATCAAAAATGATCTGAACATACCCAAAAATCTCACACAAAGTCAATACCATTCATATTTCTCCAAATCCACCCTTTAGTAACTTCTTTTCACATGCAAAATGACTCTACCCAACCCTAGTGCATTATTCAGTTTAACTCAACCCACCTCCTTTGCCTACCTAATCATAGAAACACTTAAAATAAAGAGAGAAGGGACCCATTCCATGAGATATGGTGATTACAGATAGTGGAATGGGTAAGTTGCCATTTTGGAGACTCTCAACCCTTCAAAACTATGTAACGAGGCAGTGATATAGATTTACAAAGAACTCACTCAATACACAATGTTAAACCATCAAACTTAGATCAAATAGAAGCTAATTCATATTATTCTGATATACAATGAATTTTAGATCATTAGAACACTGTACAAGGCCATACAGTTCAAGAAAAGATCAAAAAATAATGCAAATTGTAGAAAATAACATTGAATTTATTGAAATGACCTCAATCTAGATTTCAACAAAAGGCCCCCAAGCCTTGAAGAGGCTTTTAAATACATTCTCAAATCAAAAACCACCCTCTCAAATATCTATAACTGATTTTTAAATTCTAAGACTCCTAATATTCCCTAAAATGTATTTTGACAACCTTGTTATTGCACTTGACAACATTAATATGTAACTTTTTACATTTAGACTCTAATGACTCTAAACCACCCAATTACATCATAAATGGTCTTTTTAGACCTTATTTAGATTAATTAAACTCAAACACCCCTATGCTATCTTTGACTCTCCCTATGACCAATCAAATGAGAAAATTTTGACAAAGGTGTTTAGGTGCTCTTGCACCAATTTCCTTCATAGGGAAGAAGAAAAAAATCTTGAGGTGGAGACTCAATTTTTAATGAGGACATTGGTATCTACTATGCTAAATATAAAATATTTTTCATAGATTCAAAAATCAATATCTCTCTCAAAAACCATGCATATAAAGAAAGATATAGGTACAACTAAATTGGAGCCAATAATTCAAAAAGGTATAAATATTGTTAACATGCATTGGGGAACTTGACACTTTCAACTTTTAATGGATCTAGCAGATGTAATACTCATGCATGGATAAAAATGTTAAACACATACCTATCCATTAAGCATTTAGTTAAAGATTAAGCTATAAATTTTATAAATTTTCACTTGAATGGTGATATCATGAATTGGTTACTCAAGGAAACAAATTTATCAAAACCTTTGATGATTTGCGTATAGGAGTGAATTTGCACCTCCTTAAAAATTTCCCTTCTACATCCTTCACCTTAGAAAAATCAAATCCAACCATGTAAATCCACATCACCCATCCATACTCCATCCACTTGGTGCCTTTTTTTAGTGTTGGTGGGGGAATTTCTATCAAGGACATGTGCACAACACGTGGATGTCTATGCGATGCGTTGTTGTCCTAATAGGATTCCTGCCTCTGGAATTACATTCACCATTGGGGCCAAAGTGTAATGCATCTACGCCTTCCTGCCAACCTTTGAATGGCTCGTTCACTCTAAAACTCATCCTGAAATGCCTATTCTTCATTCTGATTCATTCTTCTAGAGATTCTACATACTTTTGCATAGCTTCTTCACAATTCTCACACTCTTGAGCTACTTGTTGCACAATTGGCTTCACTATTCCAACTTCACAACATTCTTCACATCTACCACAAAAGTTACAACTTGGTGTCTTGCAATACCTCCTTCAGCATCATTGTGGGCACGTTGACTTTGCCATGGTTGTAGAATTTCATTCCTCTCTCTTTGGCCTTGAGTGCCTTTGGTTGAGGGTGGTATTGTTTGCTCACTATTACATTGTTGTTGTATTTGAGTAGCACAGTGTTTCTTGTAGTGTTCAATATTCTCATTTTTAACATACTTTCTTTATCGCATTTCCATTTCTTTATCTATCTAGCTATATGTGGAGGTGAAAACACCAAAATGGGAGTTTGACTATGGCAAGCCCTGAAACAGCCCCAACATTTTTCCCTTCTTTATTGTGTGTAGGTACTCATTCATGTGGAGCTCGTAGGAGATTGGAATTTCCATAAGTTTAATCTTTACCATCCTTGTTCTTATCATTCCTATATCATCTTTCTTGTTATTATAGCTATTCTGTCATTTATTGTTTTAGTCATAACTTTAAACGTCAATTGCTAGACTATCAATAGGATTCTAGATGTCTCTATTTGTACTTTTTCATTATTTGTCTATACAGACGATAGCACATCGATGAGATTCCAGCATGTCGCACTATCCTTCCTTTTCTGTACTTTCATCCTCTAGTAGAGAGTTGATAGAGTTACAATGAGGACCTCGGAAACCCATTCGTTTAGCTCCATTAAAACTCTTGGGTTAGCAGAGTGGTAGAAGCACTAAGAGTGTTCTTCATTCTTTATCCCTAGTATCAAACACTTGTCTAACTTGAGGTAGATTAGGGCAGCCTTCAACTCTCGGCTCTCCATGACCTAGATTCATTGAGTGGTTGGTCCCCCTCCTTTACAATTTGTATAAGAGGTAGATTGAGAGATATAACAAAAAGTACATATCCAAGTTCACTTTAGAAAGTTGGCTTAGCTTAAACAATATTGTATTATGGAGAAATATGTAGTTGAATTCTAGAAGTTTTTGATGATGGTTCCTAACCTTTCTGAGAGGAGGTTCATTTTTCTTTTTATAGAAGGACCATCTAAAAATATGAAAGGCTTTGTAAGAACTTGTAGTCCTTGATATTTATAATAGGATACTAAAAATACTTTTTCCTTGGAGGTTAAGTTACCAAAATATGAATCCTTTTTAAAGAAACTATTTTGGAGTAAAACAAAGTAAGTCTCACAAAATAAGGGATACCATTAACCCAATCAATAGACCAAACCTATACTTCTTACAAAGAAGATAGATGAAGACACCAAGAATGAACTCAAGAGAAATAAGCTAATAGTTGTTTGTTTGGATATTTTTAAGAAGGAGAATTGAATTGAAAATTAGCTCAAATTATATAAAATTTATTTGAAAATTATATAATAAAAATGAATAGTTTATAACATAATGCATAAATAGTTACAACAAGGTACTATCACATATAGTTCTATCAATTGTACCTACAAAATATTGGGATTAAGGTGTCTGAACCTTTACAAGTCCTCACTCCAATCTTTTTATTTACTAATTATTTTTATCCTATGTATAATTTATATGTTATTCCTATGATGTAAATTTGTGGGACCTATTTTAGTGAGGTGGAAAATTACATGGTAGATTACTAGAATGACGCATATCCTAATTTGGTGGAAATAGGCATCTCACTTTGTGGATCCCACTGTAAGCTATTTTAGAGGTATGTGTCATGATTTGTAAGAGTTATACTATTGTATCTACTATGGTAGATTATGATAGCACCATGACAGCTTGAATGATAGTGTAAGATTCATGACTAGTGGAAATGAGGCAAGTGACAGTCTTGCATGTGGTAGGTATAATCCATGTCAACTGGGACCTCTTGCATGCATGCAAACACTTTGTATGTCAAGATTGGTGTCAATTTGCATGATTGGGATAAGGAAGGCACCTTACATGTTCATCTTTAGTCTTTCATGCATGCAATGAAGAAGATGGTGGCATGTTGTAATTATAGGTATCTATCTTGATACTCTATAAATATGAGGCATGTTGGAGTGATTTAATGAGATTTTTAATATTTTTAATAGGTTGTTACCTAGATTTTGTGTCCCCCTTGTAAATTGGCACCCCCATGTTGAAATATTGATAAAGTCTTTACCCGGGTGATGTTTTCATCAGTTTTCCTAACTTCCCATTTTACCACCCAAATTCTCTATTTCCCCATTTCCTTAAGCTTTGCAGTGTTTTGAGTTTTTGTTCTAACTTGCCATGTATTCTAAGTCATTCCTTGAAAAGGCAAACGGTTTGTACCCAAGGTTCACAAACTTGTTGAAAAGATTGCTGATGATATTTTTCAAAGTTTTCAAGGTCGGGTGGGAATTGAAGTGGTTTCTATAACTATGGCAGTGATTTACTCAATTTTGTGAACTCCCCACATTATCGCCAAAACATAATTTCTAAGGAATCAAAGAAGTTGTAATACAATTGTTTTATTGAGGTGCATTTCAAATGAACAAAAAGATACTTGTGTGAAAATGAATAAAAGAGATTCCATTTAGATACACTGAATGAAATAGAATAAAAAATAGAATTGCTCATAATAGAAGTGACACCAGAGATATAAAATGATGCATTTTACTATATATATAAGTATTGGTGGAAATACAATTTTTTTTCCGATTACAAAAAGGGGCTAGATAGTATTAAAATGATAATTTCTTCATGCATAGAGGGAAAACATCAACGCACAAAATGCTTCTACCACCTCTTGGAGGTGCTCTATTTGGGAAAGTGAAAGCAGGTTCTAATGAGACTGCAGAAATTGGGAAAAAAACCCCATATTGTTCCTCACTAGCCCTATGCACAGGAGGGTCACTGCTTCTTTAGTGACTTCATTTTGGGATATAGTTGTGATTCAAATGGCATCACCCACCAATCTGCTCTGTGGATAATTGTTGAGGTTAGCCATGGCTACATTTGTGCTCTATGGAGAAATTATGTTCAGACCAGTTGCACTGCTGCCCTCATTCCCCAGTCACGATGCGTGAAGGTACATATTAGATTGTACACAAAATGCTCTAAGAGAATTTTGTTATGTACACATTCTTGGTTTAGAAATTTCTCTCCTAGTATGTTACACAACACCTCTTCTTCCACCTCACTTTCGACTATGACAACTTCCTTCAACTAATTAGACAAATGCCTAAAAAGAGGGATACATTCAATTTTTTCAATGAAAATGAAGTCATTCATGGACACCCCATCACTTTGAGCACTCGCCATGTTTGGAATTGTAGGTTGGTGAAGTGAGGTAGTTCCTATTGAATTTATAGAAAGTTGTCAAGACATTTGAGCTAAGAATGATCAAGATGATATGATGGAAATATGGTTGGGATTACTAATTGATATGATAGTAATTTAAGCTATATTCCCAATTGATCATCTTACTAGATAGCTTGCATGTGTGTTTCAATTGCACCACTATGACGATTATTTAATGTTTAATTTACAAAGCATGTAAACCACTCAAGGATTGATGGCCATGGGGTAGGAGTTTAATAAGAAATGCTCATAAATCACCTAAGGTTTTATCATTAGTGATATAATCATTCCAAAATTTATTATTTCTCTGCCATTGGTTTCCAAGAAGGACAGTTAGATGACAAGAAAGTGTTATCACAACTGATTGGTAACTACCACGAGAGAAATGCAACCCCTATATCTAGGTAAATAGCCATTCAACAAGGGTTTGATTCCTAGAGAATACACTCTGTTGTAGTCGAGGGAGAAACATTTAGGATTTTATTTAGTTCATTTAATTTATGATTGCAATAACTTTCAATCTGTGAGTTGTAAGTTGAATGTAATGTTGATCGTATTGACTTGTGAGTCATGTGCATAAATAGAATAATTTCTGTGTGAAATCTATTCGACTGCATTTACTTCATTTATTGCAATTATTAGATAAGAGTCATTTATTATAGGCATATTCATCATTATGTTATCAAAATTATTCAAAAATCATGTCATTGTTTGAAGAATCCTATAAAGATTTTTTCTTTGAGATTGTATTGTAAATACTATTTACAAAAAATACATGGAATTGTGTTTTTGGAGTGCGGGGTTTTTTTCTCGAAAGGATTTTCCCCACATAAATATGATGTTATGGTTTTATTTCTTATTTGTGTGTTTTTTTTAAGTTATCTAATTGTTCATCTTCCCACTATAACTGTGAAGTGTCTAAGAAAAAAATTCACTCCCTCCTCATTGGATTAGTGTGGGAAATTATTTCCACTCACCTTGTTTCCTTTCACAAAATGGATAGGGAAAAAGTAAATAAAATACATTAAAATATCTAGAATATCATAATTGAGATAATATTGGTAAAGCAATCTAGACATAATAGAAAATATAAATAAGATTAGAGATATAAAAAAAAAATAGACACTCAAATATTAAAGAGATGCTTAAAAAACCTATGTTTATGGGAAAAATAAAGAGGATGAGGTCATGGGATCTTTTCAAAGTGGTTGGACCCCTATTTTGGTCCATTGACCTCTATGTGAAAATAATAAAAAATATATTGTATCTACTTAACCTATGTGTGTCTAGGACTAAACTAATAGTGATGCAAATGATAATAATCTTCTTTACAAATTATTATTACTATGGTACATATAATATAAATAACAAAAAATAACTCCTAATGCTCTAATTAATATTCAAGTGTACAAGAAGGAAATAGGGAGATGGTAATCCAAATGTTCTAATATAAAACACAATGCAATTAAATAAGAAATAAAGTTTTAAACAAAAAAGGAAGTACCTAATAAACCTAATGAAAAATTAGTATATATTATTTCTAAAGAGATAGGAATGGATAATAAATCTAATGTCTAAAAATTAAATCAACCTACAATAAGAAAAATAAATAAGTTGGGTATGATGATCAATAAGCTTGTGAATAAAATAAAACTATAAAATCATTTAAGTAAAATTAAAAATATACCACCCATTTTGAGAAAATAAAGAATATATCTCCCTTAAGTAATTAACAAATTAATAATATATTTCTTCTCTTGGACCATGTTTTGAGATTATAGAACACTACATAAAACTACCTAGTCTAGATTATATTACTGTTACATGTAAAACAAAGAATACATTAGTCATAGCATGCAAAAATAGAGTGTTACAACATATAAAAGGTACAATTGAGTGTGTGTGGACAAAAAATCATAAATGGCTTACTATCTACTTTATAAAATATAATACGACAACCAAAATAGCATTAAAAATTGTATGGTTATTTATTACAACATAGGCAAAGGTGTATGGTAGTATATGAAAAATTAGGAAGTATTAGGAAAAGATTTTATTTTAGTAATGTTAAGAATGAAATATTTTCAACATTGAATAATAGGAATGGAAAAGTAGTGGAATAGAATGCTAGGAATGGGAAAAGTAATAGATAATTATTTTTGTCTCTAGCTACTAAAGAGTCTAGAATAATTTTATTATTATAATGGTATTCAAATTTTAAACATATATTTGATCATTATAGTCAATAATATGGGTTATTGTTAAAAATAATAATCATATGTTTTGATTAAAGTAATCATGGGAAAAGGGCCTGGACCCATTACAAAAAATAAATAGAGGCAAGCAATATGACTCTCACCAATAGTGAGACTAAAAATATGAACAAAAACCAACAATACTTGTGATTGGAGCATGGACTCGAAAAAGAGCAAGAAACAAGGGTCTTGACCCTAAACAAAGTTGCTAAATGACTAGAAATTAAAGAGAGAGAAAAGACCACTAGTGTCCACTGAGGAAATCTCATGACAGGATCAAGCTTCCTTATCACTCATGACACAAATTTGAGTATGGTAAGGGGAAGAAGAAAGACCTTTCCTCCTATGAATATCAATCCAAAAAATACTATTATCCAAATTATAATTACAAGGGGATACAACAGGAGAAACCCTCACAAAAAAGGACTATCAACATACAAAGGGAGAACAAGAGGATGATGACGTGAAAAAAATTCAACCACAACATGAGAATTTTGTAGGCAATGAAATAGGTTATGAGCATGGAGTAGGAGGAACCCCCATAGGGTCCTCAAGACATGATAAAGGCTACATAAAAAGGACAAAGGATCAAAAAAATCCTAGGAGGAGTCATTAGATTAAGATTCAAGAGAATATATATTCAAGTGATCACAATTTGCATTTTCCACCTAGTAATAGATCATTTACAATGTAATAAAAAACAATTTGTATCTAAGTGACTAGTTGCAAAGGAATGGTGAAATCTAAAACAAAGGACCTCATAATCAAGAGGTTGGGTCCAAGGCCTATCCCCAAACATCAGAACAAAATCCCTGTGAAGAGGCTTGGATATCAATATCCATCAAAGTGTGGGAAAAGGTAGAGTATCTTATGAAGAAAATGTAATCATCAATCTTCATGAAGCAACTAATAGAGTTTACAATGGCCTTTGGTGTAGAAGCACCTTGTTGCATTCAAGCCTCCATGAGGCCAAATTGTATAAATTAGTTAAATTAGGTGTTTTAATGTTGTAAAAAGGCTGGATAAGCCATTTTATATATGTTTGAAGTCATTTGGATTCAATGATGAAGGTTTGGTGTCATTTAGCTGAAAAATGAAAACATTGTCAAAAGTTGTCAAATGTTGTCATAACAACTCTTCTTGTTAAATGAAAATTTTTTAGAAGTTTTTAAAAAGTTTTTAAATGGTAGTTTTAGGTTGGTTGGAGCATAAATTTATTTTACAAGCATAAAAATGGGCCTCCAAGTCGAATTGGGTGTTGGAATGTAGATTGAACAAGAATTTATGAATGAAAAGATGAATTTTTCTACAAATTCCCAATGTTTTTCCCTGTTCTTTTACATGGTATGGATTTGTATGAAAGTTTATATATCTAAAATTGATTTTTATTGATAGAGGAATGAACCATCTTTAATTTTCAATTTTTTTGGTGTTTTTCCTTGAGTTTGGAGAAAGTTGTGATCATTTTACCATTGGTAGCCCTATGGGATTATTTTCTCTAAAAGTTGTAGGATGTTGCAGATAATGGTATGGATTGTATAGATAAAATAAAGACCTTAGACCTATTGGAAATGTTAGATATGTGAATCTAGTTTCATTTTCACTTAGTTTGATCAATTTTCATGGGGTTTTGAGTGATTTATGACATTTTTGGTGAAGACCACTCAATTCAGGAACTAGGGTTACAAACAAATAAGAAAAATTCATATGTTTTTATTCCATCATCAAAAAGTGATAAAAATTGGTGAAAATTTATTTTTTACATGTTCTAAAGACCCTTTAAAATAAAAAGGTTCATTTATTCATTTGAATGAGTTATGGTAGATTGTGTGTTTCATTTTGGTGGAGAGTGGTCAAAGAAACATGGTTTTCTTGATGTTTGAACAAAGCTATGCATAGTTTTTTTATGCTTGGCCTTAAATAATTGTTGTCTAATATTTGGATGTTTGTAATGAGTTTTTGGGATGAATCTAAGCATGGTGAAATCATTTACCAAGTATGATAGAGATTGGAATCCATTTGTGTAAGTTGGAGCCCATGTTGCTCAAGGTTAAAGGATTGAGATTGCCTCAAGAATGAAGAATTTTAGTTGTGTACTTGATTATTGCAAAGAATATAGAAATTTGATGGTATGAACCCACCTTATTTTCCTCTGCATCAGCCTTCTAACACAAATCCTCCAAAAAGTAAAGGGGAGGATTAGGTAGTCTTACCCACATTAGATGTAGATTAAGTGGTTTGGTAAGGGAGTTAAAGGAAGTTGTCTAGGGTTTGATTGAGAGAGAGTGCTCTCCCCATATCCACAACTTACCCAACACCAACTTTATGTCCTCAAAAGAAGCAAATGAAGCAATAAAAATCTCTTTAGGATAGGGGAAAAGTTTGATCTTACCAACCACAAGGGACTTCTAAGAACCAAACATCCAATTATGAGGATCCAAAAGAGAAGGCCAAAAATTGGAGAATCTACAAGCCAGATCTCTACATTAGTAGAAGTATTGAATTTCCATAACATCTTGGCCACAAACCACTAGTATGGAGGATTTGGCACAAATAAGAGGACATGATTTCCTTTTGGAGGAAGAGATTTAGAGGGGGCACAATGCTCACCCACATCTCTAAAAACCCTCACCCAAAACCCTAGTAAGGACCCCAGTAGCATCCACATGAGCAAAAGGAGTGAAGGCCCTTGGTGACATAACATCAATAAAATCATCAAGCGTTGGTGGTGAAGCATCTCCTATCAATGCGACTTGGGAGAGAATGGGAAAGATATCGATGTTAGGTGGAATATTAGCACTAGAAGGAAATAAAGCAAGCAAGAGGGAAGAATTAAAGTGGTCATTTTCAAAATAGCACATGTATACTAATCAAAATCATATGTTACTAATCATCGCAAATAACTAAAGATAAATAAAATGAGAATAGTTACAAGATACATAGATTTAACACATTACACAATATATACATGGGGAAAACCCTTTTGGGTAAAAATAATTCACAAAGAATTAATGACATTATAAAACAATACACATTATCTATAAAAATATAGACAAAATCTAGCTAGAATACTTCTCCTCACTTCCACATAGCTAATAATGCCTTTTGTACATAGCAATAGAATTCACTATTAATCTCCAAATTCCCTTAGCTCTCAATAAGAGAAGCTCCTTAAGTATAGGAGAAGGGATGAAAAAATAATTAAAGAATTATTAGTTAGACATATTATAAACTACCATTTATAAATAATTAATAATATAATAGTTTATTAGATTATTAATCATTTAAATGGTATATTGTCTATAAAGCTTATAATATTACTAAGGATTTGTAAATCTTATATTAAAACAATATATAAATTTTATAAGGGTATAAACCCTAATAACATTATATTCTAACACTCCTTAATGTTAATAGCGGTATAGCCTATCAATTTTTAATAAAAAATAAAGTGCCCCAATAATGTAGGTCTTCTTTGATAGTGATAAACAAGAACACAAATATTTTCCAAACTAAAAATCATCCATTCTAGACTAAATGAAATTTATCTTTTCATATTGAGAATCTCATTTTTTTAATAAATGGCACTTCTCATAATGTCTTATAAATTTGTTATTGGAGCCCAATAATCCTCAAACTGCAAGTTTGTTAAAAAATGCTCACAGGTTTTATATAACATAATTATTTTATGACTAGAAGAAATATAGAAAGAATTAGAATATACTTGTAATTATAACATACAATTCCCAGAGGTATTATTTATTCTTTCTAGTTCTTATATCTAGATATTAGTCACTAGGAGGTGTTATTGATGTGCATACTCGCCCTAAATTGCACCTCCTTAAGACTAACAGTTGATCTAAATTTGGAGAATTTGATATTAAATATAAGTTTGATATGGAATTTTTTGGATTCTAGTCTAGTTTGTCATTATCATACTATATATTCTACCTAATAATAAAATAAATAGAATTGGAGAGAAATTTTATAATGGAAAACATTCCCTTGAGTGAAGTTCATATGATCTTCAATATACCTTTCTTCTTATTTTTTTTATAGAAATCTATATCTTTGGTAAGAGAAAAATATCTTGGGTTATCATATATTAATGTGGGACTTTTGCTTGTACCTACATAAAAGCTCTTTCACTAATTTTCTAAGACATATTGATTCTTCAATAGCTACTTTATATTCAATCTTTTGATTAAAGAGAATCCCTAGTACCTACATAAAAGCTCTTTCACTAATTTTCCAAGACATATTGATTCTTCAATAGATACTTTATATTCAACCTTTTGATTAAAGAGAATCCCTACAAAGTAGCTTCTTTTAAGTATTACTCCATCTATGAGATAGCACTTTTCCCATTTATTTTGAAAATACAATTTAAAGTAGATTTTCAATAAATAGGATCACTAGGTGCATAGTTAATAACATAGTAATCAAATAACTTTTTTTTTTTTGGTGCAACAATAATAAAGACCATATTTGATTAGACTTTAATATAATTTTAATGTGTTTGGCATTTTTAAATGTTCACACAATATTATGTCAAAAATCTAGATGTAATACCTATTGTATAAGCAATATCTAGTTTAAATAAGATAAATCAAACTTATTACAAAGTAGAAATTTGGTCTTTTTATATGATAGATTTTGAGTTTAAATAAATACTTGATATAATTAAAAAATTTGATCATATTATATTTCTTATAGTAATTTCCACGCTTTGTTTGAAATACTTGTAATTGATATTCAAATATAGTTGATTTGAATGATTAAATGGACTTAATTTGTTATCTATAATATTAATTTAATGTTAATTAAGTTGAGTTAATATAAAAAAATTATAATAATGTGAAAATACATATAAATGAAAATGATCTAATGATCTTCATTAATGAGATTATATGATATTTTTATGAGAATGTGATTTGCTATGATTCTTCAAACAAAAATCCTACTAAATATATAGTTTAATGCATGAGATATCCTTTCCATGGTTGCTCCCTAATACTTTCTTGAGATGAGAACCACCATTATAAGTAGGAGACTAATTCAGAACATTCATCAAAAACAACTTATGGTAAATATTTTTTCAAGTCTAAGTATAATTTCATAAAATTCACATACTTCCCATTAGGTCACATTTGTCTGATATAGTATACCTTTATAATATATCATATTTTTTATGTATCTAATAATACTATAGAATAGGATAAAATTAAGGTAAAATGAATGAATCAATAAAACTCAAACCCTACAAACCTAAACCAACAACGAAGCACAAATAAACATAGAAACATAAAACTTAAAGCAATATTACCAATATCTCTATGCCATGGTTGATTCACCTCCATTTCCCTTCTCCATCTTTCTTTATATGCTTGATTGCCCTTAGATTTTGAGTATGCAACAATAAGCATATTAATAATTGTGGAGTGCCTACTAATGTCTAGTAAACTTGGTGGTGATCACAAAATTCAAAGGGGAAAACCTAATTGAATAGTCCACGTAACATTTGGAAAGACCATTGAATTATCAACCATGGCTAGTAAACTTGTGATGGTACTAGCATTGTATGTGCTTTCAATGACTGAAAACTATCTAAAAATGTGAATGCTTAGCTTAGACCTATTCAAACATGAACAAAAAAGTGATCATTAGTCAATAAACAAGTGTAAACCAAACATTAACTATGAAATTCTTTGAGCATATGAATATGGAAACAAAGAAAAATATCTTAAACTATGCAAATAAATCACAAATGAAACTCTATTCTAATGCTCAAACCAACATCCCATAGGGGGATTGGTGCTTCTTTTATGTGGAAAGAAGCCCTTTCCCAATCCCTTGATAAGCTTGATGATGGATGTGTGATGGACAAGATGACTTTGATGCAAAATGCCAATAACCTAGCTATGATGGAGAAATTCTATGCTAAATTGGATGAAATTCTGGATCAAAAACTTGCATAAACCTCTCTTCCCCAAATCAATAGAGAAGGCCTCCATTTATAAGGAAGAAGTATGGAGGATTGAAGAATAGGAAGAATGTGGGATTAAACTTGAACCAATGGCATTTTGCCACTTGCCAACATGCTAATGAAGGAGAGTGGAGCACATTTTGAACAATGTGCATGTTAAATGTGTGTAGGTGGAATTTGAATTTGAAGAAGTGACTTGTACAAGAGGGGATGTAAGTGCCTTTAATTCCAAGTTGGAGGAAAAAAGTCCTTTGGGAGGGAGAATTCAAATAAGTCGAATATTCCAAGAATATGCCACATTTGAATGAAAATAGAGGAATTAATAAATCAAATAAATTGATTTACATGTGCAACTTGCAAAAGCTAGAAGAATGGAATCATTAATTAACTTAGATGAGATTAGTTTGATTTGACATTTGATTTAGATACTTTGATTTTATTTAAATCAATTGAGAGGATTTTGGAAGATTAGTAATTTAATTAAATAAAATGATTTATTCAATTAAATGAAGAACATTAGGATTTAATTAAATAAAGTTGATTTATTTAATCAAATGAAGAACATTAGGATTTAATTAAATAAAGTTGATTTATTTAATCAAATGAAGAACATTAGGATTTAATTAAATAAAGTTGATTTATTTAATCAAATGAAGAATATTTAGATTTAATTAAATAAATTTGATTTATTTAATCAAAGGAAGAATATGCTGACATAATCTAATAGTGTATTATCTGATTAAGGAGTATGAATTTAATTAAATAATGATTATTCAATTAAATGGTTAGTGTAGAAATGATCAAGGAAGAATTAGAGTTAGTTAATCAAAATCAAGTGCATGATATTGACCAAGATATTTTGAGTGTCTACATTTTTCCCCTTTGAAGCAATGTACTTGCTGTGTTGGTTCAAAGAACAACACTGCCGAGATCAAAATTCAAATTTTTTTTGATTTTTTTGGATGCCCCAATGCTGCCGCAGTGAGAAGAATTATGCTAGTATACTATCCCCTCAAGAGATCAGATGAAAATTTAGATTTTAGGGTCAATTTCATGAAAAAGAGGTTCAAGATGGATGCATGGATGGTTATGTAATGAGATGCTTAGATGAACAAATCTATATTATGGTGATGATACAAATGAGATGGATTAAGATGCTTAGAATAACATATCTATATTATCCTAAACAACTTAAATGATAATGCAATGCATGTGAGATGGATGATGTGATATGCTATGATTATGAGATGTATGTGTGCTAATGGTTTGTGGATGCATGATGGACATGATATTATGTCAGCATGAAAAGAGGATAGAAGAATGAGAGGGATCAACCCTTGATTTCAAGAAGATGCAGAAGTCCAACAAGTTTATGAGTCATTGAGACTTTATTAGATATGATGAGAAGTGATGATGAGAGTGATGATTATGTGTTTCTTATCCAAGGATTGTGGATGTAGAGCTTACTTTCCTTATGTTTGATAACACACATAGATATGATGCATCAAGGTATAAGAACTAGGATGGCATTGTGCCTAGTGTGATGAACTTTGACTTGACAATTAGATAGGAGTATCCCTATTCACACCTGACATACAAAACCCTATTTAGAATGCAATTCAGATATTTCAAACACCTTGGACCAAAACATAGAAAGGCAAAAACTTCGCATGTGGTCAACAAGATATTCAAAAAACTCTACCTACAAACCAAACAAAGTAAGCATGACCAAAGTTATATTACAAGAAGATCCAACAAGCACAACAGATAAAAAGATAATGATCATTGCCCCATTTCTTTCTCTCTAAATCATTTTGATTAGAAATCATTGATAGGTCATTGGAATGAGTGCAATAAGATAAATCAAAAGAAAAGATTAAGTACACAAAACAAGTCAATGTTCTCCATACCTCTAGCCAAGACTAAACTATGGTGATGCCTGATGTTGATGTCCATTGTAGGAAGGATGCATCTTAGGACATGATGATATCATATGATGGTGAGATTGACTCAATGATATGCTATTGATATGAAGAGTTGACCAACTTGTTTATCTACTAACCTAAGCTTAATATTTTTTGACGTTTGAGTTCACACTTTCAATTTGCTATACCTATTTCTAATTGCGTTACCAAAGGGTGAAGGTGATAATCGATTTATTGTGAGGGGAAATTTATTGCGGGTGAAAGTGAAATGGGATGGATGATTTTTTGGGTTTTTTGAATGTTTTTGGTATTTTTGAAATGTTTTTGAGGTTGTTTTTGGTATTTTCAAGATGTTTTACAAATGTTTTGATTTTTAAAATTTTCAATATTTTTTTGTATTTTCTACAATTTATGAATGTTTTTGGATTTTGTGTCTCGAGGGCCCATCAATAATGGCCTTGCCTACATTTAAGCTTCAAGGACAACGTAGTTCGGATAGCATCTTTTTTACATTTTTTGACTTTTTAACCTATTTGGGGATTTTGATATGTTTTGGATGTTTTTGGATTTTCTCATGATTTTAATGATTTAGATATCGATATGTGTGATGATATCAATGCTCTGTTTTGGAATTTTGTTGAAAACCAAGCTAAGGTTGAATATTGATCAGATTGATGGATTGATGGTGATAACATTGTTGAGGATACACAACAATGAAAGGATAGTGTTTAAGCAACATGAGGATTGGGATGGATATCCCAAGATGGTGAGGGATTGATGATTGATGATGATAAAATTTTTGAGGATACACAAAAATGCAAGGATAGTATTAAGTAACACAAGGACTGGATAAAGTTATCATTCTAAATGTGTAGACGAATTCTATAATTGAATTTTTGTAAACATGATGCAAAACAAAGTGTATAATTGATAAATTTTATATTTTAGAGATTCCAGTGAATGAATCTTTAAGTTATTAAGCATATTAGTTTAGAGGTGAAATATGATTTGTAGAGAAACAAAGTGTTCCTCTATAGTTGAATTATTTATTGAGAAATGTATCATGAAATTATAATGATCAAGTCAATGAGACAGATTGATCATTGCCAGTGAGGCAGATGTTTGTATGCCAGTGAGGCATTCTTGTAACCAATGAGGTTCTTTGGTCAGTGAGGCCATTTTAGCTAATGAGGCATTGTTTTATTGCTATCGAGGCATTTGAAATCTATCAGTGAGATGGTATTGCCAGTGAAGCATTGTAAATAAAATGTTTTTAGATTAAGCTAGTGAGCCATCATTTATGGAGTGCTTTTTTATTCATAGAGGGTTTTCTACTCATGAAATTCTGTCTTTTGGTCTCATTATTTTGATGTGATAATGTTTCATGATTATGATCTTTGGTTTGCTTTAATATTTCTTATTTCAGTTTTTAATGATTGCATTCAATTCATGAATGTATTTATCATTGAAATATTAAGAGCATAAATTATTCAATTCTTTTTCAAGGAAAAAGCTAAAAATTTATCTAAGACACTGATTCACCCCCCATCTTAGTGTCTTCTTCACTCCAACAAGTGGTATTAGAGCCAAACCATTTATTTACCAAGCCTAATTGGCTTAAGGGTCCCTGGTATTGGAGTGTTGTGTCTGACATGGGAAAGAGGAATAGGAATAAGGAAGAAAAATCATAGTCTACAAAAGTAGAAATGCCTAAGGAAAATCTACAGCTTGTAGAAGGAAAATTTTCTAATATAGAACTTGATGAATTTATGGTAGATATGAATGAATTAGATATAGATGAGTGTGAAATTGATTTTTAGGGAGAATTATTTTCTACTCTAGATGAGATTAACAAACTCAAGAAAGAGAACCAAAGTTTAAAAGACCAAATTCAAAAAGACTCCAAGGAAAAGAAAAAGATAAAAGAGGAAAATGGTAAAAGATTAGAATCTGAAATCAATTCATTGAAAACAAAGGTTGAAGAAGGAAAGATAATAGTAGAGAAAATTAAATCAGATTTGGAAATTAAAACTATTGAATGCTACAAACTTGAAGGAGAAATAGTCTCTCTTAGAAAAGATCTTGAGATTGTTAGGAAGTAGTTAGAAAAGAGTCAAAAGTTTGATGACAACATCAACAAGTTGAATGAAATGCTAGGGAAGCAAAAACAACATAAAGATCCTAATAGTTTAGGATATGAGATAGGGAAAACTTCTTCCAATGAAAAGGAGCCAAAACATGAGATAGTCTTTGTATCTGCAGATGGAAAAGTGTAGAGTTTTAAAGTTAGACAAACTCCTAGAAAGAAAATAGACTTGAGTTATCATTTTGCTGCTCTTGAGGAAGAGAAGAAGAAAACAAAAGATAAAATTTCTAATGTTGGAAGAAAAAGAATAGATAGATTCTCAAGACCTTCACCTTCTAGACAACATCATTTAATGAGGTACAATTATACTCATTTTCAAGATTATTGTTATATTTGTAAAACTTGTGGTTATAAGGCTGCATCTTGTAAGTTTGTTGATCAAAGGTGGCTTGGGTTTTCAAGAAGAAATTATTTTGTTTCAAAGAATCAAATGTGTTCCAATTTTCATAATTTTGGTCATAAAGTCACACATTGTAGAAGGTCTGCAAAGTATGTTAAGAAAAGTGTGTTCTTAAAAGATTAGAATATAAGATGTTTCAAATGTAATCATCTTGAGCATATAGCACACTTTTGTAGAAGCAATGTTGAAAGACTACTTAGGGACCAAGACAAAAATAAAGGAACACATATGGTTTGGAGAAGAAAGCATAATCAATATGATGATAAAGATGAATTCATTAAAATGCACTATGCACTCCATGCACAAGTGATGCCTTCCGGGTCCTGAGAAGAAGCAAAGATTTAGGGGGAGATTTTCATGCATATTCTTACCCTTGTTGGCAGTGTTGACATAGCTATTTTTCTTGACATTGGCAATCATTGACATTGGCATTTACATATTTGGTTGAAATGATTGATTGGTATATTCCTATATTGACATTGATGGTGGAATTTGTGATATATTCTTGACCTTGACATATACTTACATATTTGATGCACAAATATATATATATATAAGTGATGTGAATGACAATGGATTTAGGTATATGGACAAGTAAATTCAGATTTCAGTTAGTATACTTGATTGGTATCCATTCACAAAGTAACTTGTTTGGTGTATGATTTACAAGATGCATGATTCTTATATAATATGAACAGGCAGTATCCTTGATTGGCTTTAGAGCTCATCTTCAAGGGAAGATGATTATTGCATATTTACTTAGATAGTCATTGTGACTATTCATTTGGACTATAATCTTTGATTGTTTTGAAAATGATTGGAACCTTGTTGATAGCCTTAACTTCAACTGTTTTATATTTATGAGTACCTTAAGGATGAATTTCATTAGAAGATGCTTTTTCCACTTTACTACAAGATTTCTATATTGAGGATAACTTGTACTCACAATATTTCCACCATTAGTACTTAGATAATCCTCACAATGGATAATGGATAATCTATGGCTCTATGCTTTGGGTGTTCTTATCTTAATCAAATCCAAATCATACAATGTCATTTATTGTCAAAGTGATTTACATGGCTGCATATCCTATAGTTGCAGTGGTATTTGTATTGGTTTTGATACTTTCTCATTCACATCATCATAGCTTTTGATGTAGAGGTTCTTGGACAAGGATTGCCATTATGTCTACATAATCATTTTTTGTTATCATTCACAAATCATCAAATGGCATTGGTGGAATATATTAGTGACAAGGGGTTTATATTCATTTCAAAGATAGGTTTGATTGATTTCGTTCATATATCATGTTTTCCTGTGATAGTGTGTTATTAATAGCAGTACAAAGAAAGTCAAATCCTTGAGTTGTCTGGAATATGAAACTATCAGTGCACAATCTTGACAAATACCATGGTTGGTATGTGCATTCAACACCTGATACATCTTCTTGGTGTTTTTCCTTGATAAAGCTGGTACATGTAGACTATTCTTAAGATCAGTGTTTGGATCTTCATTACACATGAGAATATCCTTTTTATGTTCTTGGAATATTTTTATGCTATAGATGGATCACATGCAACATTAGAGACATTGTGTCTTTCAATGAATAGTTATATAGATTTTAGAATGCAAACTTACAAAAGGCCTTCCACCATCACAAGAGGACTATCATGATCATGTTTCAAAGTTGAGGAGAAGGAGCTTTTATGTTTTTTGACAGTGCTTTGGGTATTGCAACTTACATGGTTCAATAATCTTTGATGAACTGACAATGGTTATGTTTTTCTTTATGATTTATGATAATATTGTCCTTAACAGTGTGTTAGCAATTGCTTGGACATATGTTAGTGATGATGTTTTAGACAAGGTGGCAGTGGTACTATAGTTGGTAGGATCTTTATAGAACAATGACATGTCTTGTAGTTCAGTAGTCTTCATTGTCTCTCATGACACAATTCTCTTCATGTTTTGCATCATTTTCTTACATAGCTTATAGGATTAATGCATTTGCATTCTTTTCATGATATTCATGATGTTTGTGGAATTTGACAACATGAAAGTAGCACTACAGTGGCATTTCAAATCTAGCAGTAGAGTGGTATGGTGTAGTGGTTATCTTGGAGGTACATGAAGTTATATGAGGATGATTGAAAGTGAAATGATAGAAAAATTTTACATAGTGCTAGCCATATATTTCCTTTTGTAGTGAGTTTCCACTTTGACAATGGTATTGCAACATGTGTTGACAATCACTTGGACAATGTTTAGTTGGTGACATGACATTTGGAGATTGTTGCTCTTTTCTTGTTTTTTTTTTTGTGGATAGTCATTTATGTTTGTGGCATCTCTTTATGCATTTCAATTGATGCTTTGCATGAATTGTATACTGGTCCTTTGATATTGGGACAGTGAAGTGATAGTTACACATAAACTTGCACTTAATTTGGATCTTGATCTTGCATAGATAGTGAACTTTTACTTTGATCACATTTGCTTGAGACTAATTTTTTTGCAGCACCTTGAGATGGTCAATCTATTAGAGTTGAGAGTAATATTTTGTTTATATATAGTGGAATAATGCATAATTCACTCTCTTAACCTGTGGTAGTGTGTAGGATAATGAATGACAATGAATGATGTATAGTGACAACTTGATGAATAGTGTTAATGGTGGAGCTTCTTTATAAGGAGAGTTTTGTTGTGTTGGCTACACACTACATGGTGATAATGCATTATGTGGATAGTGACTTGATGCCTATGATAGTGCTCTATGTGAAGTGCTTAGCAATCTATAAAGGTCATGTAGATATGCAAGATAGGGGGAGTTATGCCTATTTTTCACTCTATCCTACTATGTGTGTTCTTTGTTCCTATTGATATGGCTCTTGGTTTCTACTTTTGGACAGTGATAGTGGAATATATTTTTGTTGTGCTCGTTATTTCATGCTACTCATGCCGATTTGCACAGTGGTTCATATCCTTTGTCTTGAATGTCAAAAAGGGGGAAAATTTTATGTTTTTTTCACCAAGGACAAAGGGGGAGTTTGTTGTTCTTTGTTCCTCTTTGTTTTGGTTTTTCCTTGTTTCCAAAAGATGCATGATGTTTTTTACCTTGTCGCTCAGAGTATATCACATAATCCATGATGTTTCTCTTTAGGAATTTTTCCTACTCTGATATATCTGGTATATTCTTCTTTGGTGATGATCATATTTAGTGGTTGTGCTTAGATTCAGTGGTGTATCTTATTTTTGGCATGATCTATAGTAACATACACTTGATGTGTAGATGATGATATAATTTCATGTGTAGGTGGCATCTGGTTAGAGTGGTTTGGAGTCATTCTTTCACTATATTGCATTTCACTTGGTGATGGAATTTACAAAGTGTTCTCACACTTGTGCAGTTCAAGGTTGGTTATTCAACATTTTACAATGGCACACTTATAATGACTCCAAGGTAAGGCATATATGACAAGGTTTCAAGGTTATGTGTAATGCATAAATCTTTGTAAGTCACATTGTCTTCATTACTACTTGTGAAGGTTTGGCATATTGGTACGTTTCATATTATTGTGCATAGTTTTGTTTACACTTTATTGCTTTATCTTAGATCATCACATGGATCTTATGTTTGGAGGAAAAAGTGTTAAAGTCGTGGGCATTAATATTTTCCAAAGGAATTGGAAACAGAAAGATAAATAAATCTCATCAGGTTTATAATGTTAAGTAGCATATGACAAAAAAACATATCCATATACCCGAAGTTCATTTTTTAAAGAAAGACAATTTATTTAGTTCTTTGAAAAATCCTCACTAGGGCATGGTCATTCAGTTAGGGTTTCTCAGCCATGCAAAGTGGTTTGAATCTTGGTGTATCTTCAACATTTGTAGTCTGACAGTCGATAGAGAGTGATATGCATTTAGTTCTTCATGGAAAGAAGATGTATTAACAAGTATTTCTTTTCTTTGATCCTAGTTTTCTTGTGTTTGTAACCTTAATCTCTTGGTTGTAAAAACAATGTTAATCCTAGTCAGGTTCTATATCATTCAAGTTGTCTTTGTTAAACAATCTTTGTTTATGAAAATATTTTTTATTTTCAAACCCTTGTCAGGTGAATAATGATTAAGGTTATATTTTTTTTATCCTAACCAGGATCTTGACTAGGGTTGCTAGGGTTTGTTATGTTAACTATTTCTTCTGTGTATATGTCTTCTATGTGGTTAGCTCTTGTTTGGTCTCTATGGTTTGTGACAGATATACAATCGAACTTGATAAAGTTACTTTTTTTTTTGTTTCATAACTATTATAAGTTTGTGAATAACTTTGTGTTAAGGGTTAGTTACAATAAACCTAGTACGGGTTAACATACATATAGTTGATCATGTCCACATTCCCTATTTAGTTTGGCATACCACAAAATGATTACTATTTTTTATTAAAAAGAAACATGTTTATTATTTTGTTCTTAAAGGAAGATTAAGAGACAGTTTAAAAGATGTTAAAAGACACCACAATGGCTCGACAGGTGTAGGTAGTTATGAGGTCATTTTCTAAGGCTTCTTTGATGATTGTAATGAATGATATTTGGTAGTATCTTGAACACCATGGAATGTTTATATAAACAATGATTTATCACTGTTTGATGTTTTATGCTTTTAATAGAGTTATCATGTTGAATGTGTAGATAGAATTCTGTAATTGAAGTTTTGCAAACATGATGCAAAACAAAGTGTATAACTTATATATTTAATATTTTAGAGATTCTAATGAATGAATCTTTTATATATTAAGTGTATTAGTTTAGAGGTGAAATATGATTTGTAGTGAAACAAAGTGTTCCTTTCTAGTTGAATTATTTATTGAGAAATGTATGATGAAATTATAATGATCAAGTGATCATTGCCAGTGAGGCAGATGTTTGTATGCCAGTGAGGCAAATGTGTGTATTCCAGTGAGGCATTCTTATAACTAGTGAGGTTCTTTGGTCAATGAGGCATTTGAAATCTATTAGTGAGATAGTATTGTCAGTGAGGCATTGTAAACAAAATGTTTTCAAATTAGGCCAGTGAGGAATCATTTATGGAGTGCTTTTTTATCCCTAGAGTGTTTTCCACTCATCAAATTCTTTGTCTTATGGTCTCATTGTTTTGATGTGATAATGTTTCATGATTATGATGATCTTTGGTTTGCTTTAATATTTCTTATTTTATTTTTTTAATGATTGTATTCAATTCATGAATGTATTTATCATTGAAATATTAAGAGCATAAATTATTCAATTCTTTTTCAAGGAAAAAGTTAAAAGAATTGTCTGACACTGATTCACCCCCCCTCTCAGTGTCTTCTTCACTCCAACATTGTATAGATAGGATAGTGTCTATTAGATCATTGTAGTATCTTGGAGATACGAATTCTTGATTTTGAATAATTTCAGAATTGCTTTCAACATGTTTTGGATCAAGTTCTTGACATGGGTCAATTTCAAAGGATGTATTTCTTATAAAGGTTTCTTGGATATCTTCATTAGGAATGGGAAGTCGCTCAATATCCTCTTGATCTTTGAGTGGACTTGGATCAAATTTTGAGTTGAGGATTCCTTCAATATCTGTAACCATGAGGTCAAAGAATGTCAATGTCTTGGAAAGGACCATTGCTAGACTTTGGTGAAAGATGTTGATCATGCTTTGGAATAAATTCTTGAGATATGTCCTCTAACTCATTAGTTGATGTAGAGACATTTTCAAATTGATCATTGGTTGATGTTTTGTGGATTATGTCAATAGGATCAAACAATTCTAACACTCCTTGAAATAGGTCACTGTCAAATATTGTTAAGGGGTTTTGATCATGAATAAAGAGTGACTCTTGATGTATGTTGAGTTGATCATTGGATTATGTAGAAACATATTCAAGGTTCTCATTGATGGATAGATCTTGATCATTGTTTTCAATGCTTGTGGTGGAGATATTGTCAATGTTTTCAACCATAGGATCAAATGATATTAACATTTCTCGCATTGGATCATTATTGGCTATTGATTGAACAGTGACTCTTGATATATGCTGATTTGATCATTGGATGAGAAAGCAATATCTTGAAGGTTCTCATTGATCGATAGTTGTGATTGATCTTGGAGATGGGGTGATTGGGTTTGTTGTTGATGTTGTTGATCTTGATATGCAACCTCTTGATATTGGAGATATTGTTCTTGATGTGGTTGTGGAAACAACTCAATGCTTTGATGACATGGTTTAATCAATGGAAGAGTGTATTGATTTTGGAGTGGATATGTCTCTTGATGAAATGAGTCAATTATTTTGGCAAAAGAAGTAATTTGATCTCACAAAATTTGATCTTGATTTTTATCTTGACACCCTTGATATAGTTGATTTGGTTTTTGTTCAAGCAGATTTGGAATGTATGCTTGTGGTGTTTGTATGGGATCATGGAAAAATTGATTTTGGACAATGTTCTAATTTGTATGATGTTTAGATTTGGAATTATAGGTTGAAATTGTTGAAATTGAACATTGTTTTGGTTTGGAACATATTGCCTTGATCTAGGTAACTTTCATTTTGCATGGTGTTACCTTGACTTGGATCAATACATGGATTCGTTAACATCTTGTTTGGACTTTGAACAACATTTGTATGATTCACAAACATATCTATCCAAAATTTTACCAATTTTGGATTTGAAATGTTCATGTTTGGTAAACTTGTACTTGGCATATTCACATTTGGCATGCATGGATTTGGTGGGATAATGTTGTTTTGTTGAAGACTCATCCATTGATTGCTTGGTTGATAGATTTTTAGGTTTGGAATTTGATTTAAATTTACCATAGGGAAAGGTGTTCCAAAATTTAGATTGGGCATACTCACATTTTTTGTACCATTGAAGTTTTTAGGAGATAATGATGCCATGTATGGATTGTATAAATATGAGTTTTGATAATCCATTGGTTTTGTAAGGCTTTGATAGTTTGGTTGACTTAGATTACTCATGATGTATGAATAAAGTTTATATTCCATGCTTTTCTTATATTTTTACCTTGTTGACATTTAAGGAATTTAGGACCAATGATGAGATGAAGGACGAAAGGGTGAGTGATATGGGTGTAGGAACTTTGGATCAATGCTAGACTCTATGATTTTTTATTGGATTGGTTTGATTTGATTTGTATAATGGAATTGTAAAACCCAAGATGTTGGATGTTATATTAGAATAAAATTGTCCACAAAGGTGATAATTTAACAAAGTGTGTGAGGAAGGGTTCATCCACACACACCTAACTAAACAAATGCTTTTGATTTGGTTTAAGGATGTACCCAAGTCTAGATAGTGATGTTTCCAAAGCTCTAAAGTTGTTTGTGGGATGGAGATGATCAATTTTTGGGATGGATGACATGATTGATTTTAATCCTAAATGAACCTAAGAGGGACCTTGTTTATAAGACCAAGATAGTGAAGAACATGCTTTTCCCTAAGAGCAGTTCAAACCAAAAGACCAATGTTTGCATGGAAGATCATAAGAATAAAGATGACAAGCACATGTGTGGGGTTCAATTAATTTAATCTTGATTAATGAATTACTTTTACCACATCCACACTTCTTGTTTAAAGTTTTTCAAACTAGATGTCTATGTCTCAATTTATTTTCATCCCACAAGGTCCATTATGTGGAAATAGAGAAAAATCAAGGCAATAGTTCCCTACTATTGACTTTAGAGAGAAAATTGAGATATAAATCAAAATACTTAGAAGCCTCTAAGGATAGAATCCCTAGGGACAAGTAGTAATACTTGGACTTTTCAAAATTATTTGCTCCTTCTAAAGGGTTTGAAATTATGATGATTTTGTTGAATGTTTGTTCTTAAGATTTTGGATCCAAGCAATGTGTTTAACTAACTCAAAGATTGCACAAACCTAGGATAGAAAATAAAATATTTGTTGAATTCCCACTTGGATAAATCCAGTTGCGCTTATTCAGATCAGATGACTAGAAGCTTGACCACATTGGCTCCCCTCCATGACACACACTTCTCAGGTCAGCCAAGCTTCAGTTCTCATGAATCTCCCATGACAAAATTTTCATCTCTACAAAGAACAACAAGTATGTGGGATAGCTCCAGAGGTTTGACCTCCTGATGTCAAAAAATATTGGGATTTTGGATTCTAAACGAAGGTCCATAGTAAAGGAATCTAGTTTAGGGGTGCAATGGTAAACTCCTTATGAGAGATATCCCAACCCTTAGAAAAAGGGCTTTATGCATCATAAAGATAATAGGGGAGAGTTATCATGTACCACTTCCCATTGTTTACAATTTTCATCGCAACCACAAATTTATATAGTGGTTTGGAAGAGCTTGGCTTATGCTTGTTACGACTTGGGTCGTTCCCTTGGGGTGAGTACTTTTTCCCACTAGGGAAGGCCCTCTAAAGGTGAAAAATAGCAAGTAAGTACATCTGTAGTTCAATCAATCTTTGTTTGCGTGAATAAAGAGAGAACACACACAATTCCTTTTCTCACACTAGCAAGTCTTGTTCAATTTTTAAAAACCCAAATTGAAGTTTGAGGCAATCTTTTAGACAACCTAATATCACCAAAATGTTTTTGATTCTCAAGATCATCATAAAGAACAAGAGAAGTGAATACACATTTCAATGATATTAATTTGTATAAAAATATTACAAAAAAAGATAAGCACATGTTCATTTTGGACTTCAAAAGTAGTAAATGGGTTCTTTTTATAGCACCAAATTTGAGTGTTTGAAGTTGTTTGTTCAATTTTTAAAACCCAAAATCAAATCTAGTGAGTTTCTAATTGTTCTTTTTAACCCTTTGTGGAAAATAAAGCTTTTGTTTGTTCTTTTTAAAACCCAAATGAAATGTAGTTAAGTTCTAAATTTGAAGATAACAAGATCCTAAAATGGGATTATAAATGCTCCTAAAGTGTTAAAGAACATTTTTTTACAATTATGAAAAAGAAAGTGTCATAGGAAGCTCTTCTTGTGTTCTTATTTTCCTAGACAATGGATATCAAATGTTTTTTTCTTTCACTTCAATGCTCCATGATCCTCTTAAAACCTAGAATCCATGCTCAAAATTTTATATGAGATTAAGAAACAAGAAGATATGAGGGTTAGATGAATGATTAAGTATAAAAACCATAAAATTTAGAACATGTTACAATGTGTTTTGACTTTAGTTGTAAAATTGAAACTTTTAATTTTATAAAAATTGAGAAAAACTTACACAATTGCATAGCTTATGAAATTGTACCCCATTTCAAAAAAAAATCTTCAAAAAAAGACCTTTGTATGACCAAGATATGGCCATTTTAAGATTGACTATAAAAGCAAAAAAAACACATGGGAAATGTTGCTATTTGCAGTAGTGAGGCAATTTGAGACTTTTAGTGTTGCTATTTGAGATTTTCAATGTTTCTATTTAAGAATTTCAGTGTTGCTATTTGCATTAGTGGGGAAATTTGACTTCCAGTGTTGCTATTTGGAATTTCAGTGTCGCTCCATGTCTTGGAAAGACAAAAAAGAGAAAAAAACAACAGAAATGGAAAAAAAAATGTGTTAATTTTGAGATTTGTGCCCTACTTCTGGTGCCAAAATGTGAATTGTTAGCTTAGACCTACTCAAACATGAACAAACAAGTGATCATTAGTCAATAAACAAGTGTAAAGCAAACATTCCCTATGAAATTGTTTAAACATATGAATATGGAAACAAAGCAAAATATCTTAAACTATGCAAATAAATCACAAAAGAAACTTTATTCTAATGCTCAAACCAACATCCCATAGGGGGATTGGTGTTTCTTTGATGTGGAAAGAAGCCCTTTCCCAATCCCTTGATAAGCTTGATGATGGATGTGTGATGAACAAGATGACTTTGTTGCAAAATGACAATAACCTAGCTATGATGGAGAAATTCTATGCTAACTTGGATGAAATTATAGATCATAAACTTGCATAAACCTCTCTCCCCCAAATCAATAGAGACAAACTCTATTTATAAGGAATACGTATGGAGGATTGAAGAATAGGAAGAATGTGGGATTAAACTTGAACCAATGGCATTGCACCACTTGTCAACATGCTAATGAAGGAGAGTGGAGCACATTTTGAACAATGTGCATGTTAAATGCATGTAGGTGGAATTTGAATTTGAAGAAGTGATTTGCACAAGAGAGGATGCAAGTGCCTTTAATGCCAAGTTGGAGGGAAAAATTCCTTTGGGAGGGAGAATTCAAATAAGTGGAATACTCCAAGAATATGCCACATTTGAATGAAAATAGAGGAATTAATAAATCAAATAAATTGATTTACATGTGCAACTTGCAAAAGCTAGAGGAATGGAGGATTAGTATTAGAAGTTAATTAATGATTAATTAACCTAGATGAGATTAGTTTGATTTGACATTTGATTTAGATACTTTTATTTTATTTAAATCAAATGAGAGGATTTTGGAAGATTAGTAATTTAATTAAATAAAATGATTTATTCAATTAAATGAAGAACATTAGGATTTAATAAATAAAGTTGATTTATTTAATCAAATGAAGAAGATTAGGATTTAATTAAATAAAGTCGGTCTATATTTAATCAAATGAAGAACATTAGGATTTAATTAAATAATGTTGATTTATTTAATCAAAGGAAGAATATGATGACATAATCTGATAAAGTGTATTATCTAATTAAGGAGGAATTTTGATGAATTTAATTAAATAATGATTATTCAATTAAATGGTTAGTGTAGAAATGATCAAAGAATAATTAAATTCAGTTAATCAAAATCGAGTGCATGATATCGATCAAGATATTTTGAGTGTCTACAAAAATAATCTAGTAAACATAATACAATTTTTGAAAAATCATAAACTGCAAAACAGTAAAGAAAGTAAATTTGTTCCTATGACTACGAGTACCTACAATATAAGATTGTAGTTAACTACTGCTCAAAAGTGAATGCTAGAAATTTGTTGAACTGATGATTAAACCTATTCTACAATATGGTGTACAACAACTCTAGTAATTACAATATGAATTATGAAATAGAGATTGTTCATGCATCCATTAATGATTGAAAACACAAGAATCTACTAACACAACTTGCATTTATAAAGTAATACCTAAAAATAGAATTAAATAAGTGAAAATAAAGGAGTGAAGGATAGTTAACTTGAGTGGCCCTTGCTCAAGTAGTTGTCTTCACTAATCTAAAACCAAATCTAGCTCTTAAGTTCCAACACAATCATAGTAACTCAAATTCATCATTGCACAAATCTAGAATATCGCATAAGATTTTGATCAAAGATCTTATTCATGAAATCATCATTACACAATAAACATAGTTTATATTTCAAATGGAATCTAAAAGAGTATCTGGTAACTACTAAAAACTGATTGACTGAAAATAGACTAGCTAACCTAAGACTCAACCAACATGTTATACATATAGGCATGAGGGAGCTTATTCAAAATAGGACTCTAACTGGAACTTTTAATGACCACTCCTTGTATTTCAAAGGGTGACAAAGAATCAATTAACTTTTAATGCAACTAGAAAAGAAGAATCCAAATTGATTATGACTCTATTTGTAATAGACTGGAACATAGAACACTCAAAATCAATTTTGTTTAGAATCCAAATTGTAATAGGGGTCTTCCTTCTTTGGTTCTTTTATTAGTCATCATAATGATGCATCATCTCCTCCATTAAATTTCTTCATGTTGTAGTCATCATGTTTAGTTTATTCTAGGAATCCCTTATTTTGTTGTTCAAGAACTCCTTTTGTTGTAGGCTCCATGTTGTAGTTGCTACAAGCTACATTACCTCCTCTAGCTACAAGGGGTTAGTTCACAAAACATGCATACATACTAACAACCATGACTAAGCATAGACATCTAATCAAAATTCATACATATTCACACATAAATCATGCATTAACCATCACATCATAATTATACTTCCATATACTTAAACCAAGTTCAGGGTTTGCATAATAGGCATCAAAGATAGCATATTGTATGAACATTTATAGGAGAAATGTCTTGATAATGTCTATAAGCATGTATAAAATATATAAAAACTAACTATTATCTAGACCCATCAATAATGATAGAAAAATATTGAAGATTGTACTTGTCTCCTTGATTGCTTGGATTCTCTTATTAGGAATAAAATAATAGTGAGAGGTCTCTTTTATAGAAAACCAATTTTGGATTAAGGGCTAGGATTAAAAACTAATATGACATAAAAATCAATGGCCAAGATTGCCTGAGAAAAAATGAAATAGGGTAAGGAAAAATTAGGGCTAAGATAGGGCTTGGTTAAGGATGGATGGTGGAGATTAATTTATAAAATAATTCAATCCATGGTGGAGATTAAAAGGGATATGAAGAGATAAGAATGGCATGGATAAAAAGGTAGGCATAGAAAAAGAGGTTAGAGTAAATTAATTAATTATAAAATTATCTAATTTAGGAGGGAAAGTGAATAATTAAATAAAAGTGATTATTTAATTATAGAAGAAAATGAAAGTTGACTTTTAAATTAAATAATAATTTAATTAAAAGTGAAGGAAAAGGATAAAATATTATATAATTAAAATAATTATTTAATTATAGATAGAAAATAGGAACATGAATAATTAAATAAATAAAAATTTATTTAATTACAATGGAAAAAGGATTAATTAGTGATGTAATTAAATAAATATAATTTATTTAATTAATCAAAAGGAAGAATAAAAGGAAAAGTGAATTAATTAAGTAATTAAAATTATTTAATAAATAGAAGAAATATGAATTTAAACTATAATCAAATAATTAAAATTATTCAATTATGCAAAGGGGGAAGGGAAAATGATAGTGAAAAATAAGGTTCATAGGCTTAGGACATTTTTTAGTGTCTACATTTTTCCCCTCTTTGATACAATGTAGTTTATCGTGTTGTGTCAAAGAAATTTAGTTCAAAAATATGCCCAAATGTGTCATGGTGAAGACGAGATACACCTATGCCCCCTTAGAATTTTTTTTACAAATTTTGAAAGAGTTCCAAAAAAATTTGAATAATTATTCCGATAAGCAAATATGGTAGTGGATGGATGCAAAAATTGATAAAGAGAAATGTTAGCGAGAGGAAAATGTTAGTGTAGAAAGAAGATGAATGGAGAGAGATTGATATTTTGCTTGATAGATATTAGGCTTGCATGATTATCATCATTGGGAATTAAAGATAAGGAAAATGGACAATAAACACCATGATATGGAATAACCAAGATGTGCAATGTTATCCCTTTGCAAAAATAGATAGTTGACAAATAAGGAATGTCATAAATCATACTAGTAGCCAAGTTTCCCTATTTTTTTTTGTCAAGACAAACCGCAAATAGCAATCAAAAGAAAAGTAGGTTGTGAGACATCATCACTTCTCTAAATTCTTCTTGGGACATCCTTGAGGTAGCTAGTAACATGATCAATGATAAATCAATAAAAAGATGAGACAAACTGGACCAACAAAGTCAATAGCCATTTAGATTGTTTTTCAATAATTGTTTGTTGATAGAATTGAGGAGAGTGATGATAATGCTTGATTTCAGGAATGGAAGCATGTTGTATAAGACATCAAGTTTGGTTTTGACCATGCAACCACCTATATAAGGAAAATGATAAGGTTAGTGAATAACGATGTCTGGCTTTAGGAAGGACACATCTTGTATAAGACAAGTGATAGGATCAGGTCTAGTTTTAAGAGATGGGAAAGTTGTATAAGACGTTGATTCTAGTTTCAACAATGCAACCTTTTGTGTAATACCATCGATTGAAAAGTTTGATGTTTTGGATTGATTAGGAAATTGTTCGGTTTGGTTTGAAGACTAGTTGAATAGTTTGTTTGTTGGTTCATGATTTGGCTGAGACTTAGATGATTTTTTACATTTGATTAAAGTGTCTAATTATTATGAACAATGGCAAACTCAACAAACCCTAAAGGATAGACCTAGTGCCTAAGGTGCTCATCAAAGATGGCTTTTCCTATGTAGCAATGCATAAAGACATCTTAGTTTGACTAAATTAACCTCATCTAGTTTATTATGGACTAAAGCATGATTGAATTGACTCGACAAACCCTACATGATTGACCTAGTGCCTCATTAGCTTATCAGAGATGGCTTTGCCTACATTATACACACAGAGGCAACACAGTTTGACTAGACTTGGATTGACATGACTCAATACTGATTAGATGTTTTTAGAAATTTTTAAGGTTATTTAGATGTTTTTGGTTTATGAAATTTCTTTTTTTTTTGGATTTTTGAAGCTTTGTGATTTTTTTTTGGCTTTTTTGAAGTTTTTTTTTGGCTTTTTTTTTTTGGTTTTGATATAATGACCTCCAATACTAGGTATAGGACCAATTTGTTAGGGGTGGAATTGAATAAGCCTTATTGTGGATAGATATGGAAGGAAAAAGGATGTGAAATGTCAACCATTCCAAGCTATGGGAAGGACAAAAAAGTGTTATCATGAATGATGTGAGAAACCATGAAGGAAAATTTATTATGAGCAAGGGAGGAAAACTAGATAGAATGATGGTAGATGATGGAACAAACACTAACTACACATGTGGCACCTATTTTCTAGGTTTTCACCATGGTACTTATGCAAAGTCCCACTGAAGTGGTTTTCACTATTGGAAAAATTATTTCTCTTTAATATTTTCTCAAGTTTTTTGGTGTTAGGTCAAGATGCCTATTTGCCAAGTTTTCATTAAGGTGACAATGTTTTGGATTTTTTTTTTTTGTATTTTTAGGTTTTTGACAAGGCTCTCTAAAGCTAGGTGTAGAATTTGTGCAAATGCAAGCTATTGGTAGGTTCTAACAATGGTTCACCTTCAAAAGTCAAAAGTTGTTATGCATCAACCCATATCATGTCATTAAGATGTATGGACCCAACCAATTTGGTTCAAAATTTCTAGGCTTTTTTCTTCTGACTTAATTCTTAGGATTTTCCATTAAAACCAAGTCACCAATGTCAAAGTGTTAGACCAAAACCTTTTTATTGTAGCTATGGTGAAGAAAATTTTGATAAGATTGTAGATGAACCAATGCATTTTTCCTTCGCTTGTCTAATAGTTCCAACTCATGCAGTCTAGATATGTGATATTCTTCATCATCAATAATCCTTTGTATGGATACCCTCAGGGAAAGTAACTCAACCTCAATAGCTAAGATAGCTTTAGAACCATAGACTAAGGAATATGGTGTGGCTCATGTGGGAGTGTGGATACTAGTGTGGTAGGCCCATAAGGCAAGATTGAGTTGAAGGTGTCAATCATGAACAATGTCATTAACAATCTTCTTTAGGATTTTAATGATGGTTTTGTTAAAGATGCCTTGGCTTGGCCATTACCTTGTGTGTAGTATGGGGTGACAAAGTGATGTTGGATATGGAATTTTTTGCATAATTGGCAGACATCTTGGTTCTTAAAGGGACAACTATTATTAGTGATAATGAACTACAAGACACCATACCAAAAAATGATGTAATTAAGAATGAATTTAGATTTTTTTACTAGTAATTTATGTCATGGGAATAGCTTCAATCCATTTGGTGAAATACTTGGTCACTATGATAATGAATTTATGGCCATTTTTTGAAGTGGGATGGATTTTACCTATGAGGTCGAGTCCCCATTGGACGAAGGGCCATGGTGGTGTGATTGGCTAAATTTCTTGAGTTGGTGCATGTATAAGGTCTCCATGTATCTAACACTGTTGACACTTCTTGACGAAGTGGTATGCATCATGTTGGACATTGTGGGAAAATAGTATCTAGCACACATGATATTCTTAGCTAGAGTAGGACCACTAGAGTTTGTTCCACATATACCCTCATGTACCATGCATAAGGTTGTTTGTGCTTCATTAGTATCAAGACATCTTAGGAGGGTGTTGTCTAGGCTTCAACAATAAAGGGTATCATCAATGATGGCATATCTAGAGGTCTTATGGATGAAAGTCTTGCATTGATTGGTAGATAGGTTAGGGGGAATAACTTGGTCATGTAGGTAGTCATAAACATATTTATACCAAGGGGAGTTACGACCAAAAATTTCACAAACCATCTCAGACTCAGGAATATCAAAGGCAGGGATCAATAGTTTCTCTACCAAGAACTCGTATTATGGCACATTATGTGGAATGTCCAAGAGAGAGCCGATTGTTGTCATTGCATTGACTTCCTTATTTTGTATTCATGGAATGTACCAAAAAATGATGTTGTCAAAGTACTTTTTAAAGTTGTCCACCATCCATTTGTAAGGAGTGAGCTACTCATCCTTTGTATCATAGTCATTGTTAACTTTTTAGATAACCAATTATGAGTCACTGTATACTTGAAGGCTTTTGATCTTCCATTTTATAGCCACATGTGCGAAGTCCTATGAGTAAAACCTCATGCTCTAATATATTTTTGGTACAAGAGAAATCAATTCAAAATGACTTGGGTATGGTATCTCCTTGAGGTGTAATAAATAATATGCCTACTTCTAAACCATGACTTGTGCGAGATCCATCAAAATATAACTTCCATGTGGCTGAAATTTCTAGTGTGAAGATAGCCTCATCAGGAGAGTTCAAAACCAATGGATGATCTAATTTCATGGGTGCATCTATGATTTGGTCGGCTATAACTTATCCTTTTATTTCTTTTTGTTCAACATATTGAATTTCATATTCACTTAATATCATTACCTATTTAGCTAACCGATTTGTCAAGGATGCTTTGTTGAGAAGGTATTTTAAAGGATCTATTTTGGCTATGAGATTTTTTTGATGGTTCAACATGTAATGCCTAAGTATTTGAGTGGAAAAAACCATCAAAACATAGGCATGTTCAATAGGACTATAATTGAGCTCATATCCCACAAGTGTATGGCTAATATACTAAATTGCTCTTTCTCTTCCTTCATTATCATTTTGTGCAAGTAATGCCCCCAATGCAAATGTGGTTGCTGATATGTAGAGTATAAGATTTATTCCATCAATAGGAGGAATTAGGATTGGTGGTGTTACTAGATAATCTTTTATTTGTTGAAAGGCCTCTTAACATCTATCTATCCACACAAATGGTACTCCTTTTCTTAGCAAATGCTATAATGGTTGACACATATCTTCCAATTGTGTAATGAATCTTTGGATGGACTATAATATTCCTTGGAGTGTTTGAATTTGACTTATGTTTGTTCTTGGTGGCATGTTTATAATAGCTTTTACTTTAGTAGGATTGACCTTTAGAAACAATGTACCCTAGAAGCTTGCCAGATGTTACTCCAAACACACATTTCTTTGAATTCAACCATACTTAGGTCATCCACATAATATTCCATGAGAGTGTGCATGAGGTCATGAAATATCGTGTTCATGGTGCACTGATATGTAGCCCTATCATTTTTCAATCCAAAAGGCATGAAGTTGTAGCAATATGTTCCTCAAGGAAATGTGAAGGTTGTCTTATGTTGGTCTTCAGGATCTATCTTAATTTTATTGTATCTTGAGAGACCATCCATGAGGGATAGGATCTCATACCCTACTGTTAAGTCCACTATGATGTCAATATTTGGCAAGGGGAAGTCATCTTTTGGACATGCCTTGTTCAAATCTTAAAAATAAGTACACATGTGAATTCATCATGTTGGCTTTGTCACTAGTACTAGATTAGAAATCCACTCTGCATAGTCAATAGGTCGAATGAAGCCAACATCAAGTAACTTCTTTAACTCAACCTTTACCATTAAGGAAATTTGAGGATGCATTTTTTCTTAGTTTTTTCTTGGCTGTTTTAGCATCAAGAAATAATGGAAAATAAAGTAAAATAAACTTAGGATCTAGACCAAACATGTCAACGTAAGACCAAGCAAAGTTGATTTGTCTCTCTGTGAAGAAGGCACAAAACTTTGGTTGTTCTATTTCTATCAAAGAAGTTATGAAGTGGACAATCTTGGTATTTTCATCAATGCCTGTGTTGATTTCCATGGACTTTTCTACTAGCATGGGTATTTTTTCTTGGTTTATGGGAAGTAAGTTCAACCCTCCATCCTTAGGCACCTCAAAAAGTTTTTCACCCTTGGATGTGTCCTTTCTTTTTACTTTTTCCCAGTCTAGAGGTGCTTGTTGGTTTTCACATAGACATCTTTCTTTTTTTACTTTATCATTTTCATTTTTGCGATTGGAGGGTTGGACAGACTCCCCAAAGTAGGTCATGTTATCAATATCTATGGTAAAGACAACTTTGTGATCTTTGTAAGGTATGCCTTCATGTAATCCCATAAACTTGATAATTCCTTCATCATTTTCAAATATGTCTAAGGTGGGTGGTCCTTGTTGGTCCCATTCTATTAAATGAGGGTATACTAGAGGCATTCCATCATCAATATTGTCAAGGTTCAATGAATGGGAAAATAAGGTAAAAATGGAAGTATTATCGGGATCCCAAAAGGAATCAATCCAAGCTTTTCCTTTGGTTGAGGTGTCAGATAAGTCAAGTTTCTAGAATGTCTTAGCTAGGTTGTAGTCATTGGATGTGAAAGTGTCCCACTCCCATGCTCATTGGAGTCGATATTGGTATGGTAGTCCTTGGATGTCTTAATATCCTTTGAATAAATCACTTCCTCACTCAAAAGAAACTTAGTACTAGGAGCACCCACTTTTAATGGTTTGTACCCTAGCCCTATGTTCTTTGTTCATTTGGACAGTAGCAAATTTTTTGTCATCCCATTTTTGTGTAAACCAAGTCCACTATGTCCATCATAATATTTGCATTTCATGATTTCAAAGCCCTTACCATATTGTTCAATTGGGAGTTTCTTGGGTTTGATGTAATCTTATTCCTTATATAACCATGTGGTGGCATCCTCTTCACTAATAAATTCTTTACTCAACTCCCCCATTTTGTGAAGGTTGCCGTGGGTGATGCTCAAATAGTGGACCTTGGGTTCCTTTATAACAACTGATGGTTTACCATAGGATTTTGGTGGTGTAGGTAATTTAATAATATAATAAGATATCTTCATATGATACTCCCCACCCCCTTATTTTGGACCTAGATCTTGGGAGTGAAAGATGGAGTTTTGTAAGTAGATGCTTTGGATAAAGTGGATGATGAAGCTTCTTGATTGATTGGTACTAGTTGTTTGGGTGTTCCTATTAGGTTGTTGCAATACTAAAACAGGTCATGATAACCAACTATTGTGATTCCAGTGTCATTGTGGGAAACTTTAAGATTGATGGTATGTGGATGGAATGGCCTTCTTAGCATGGATCCATGGTCAGCCAAGGAGGAGATTATAAGGGGGATCCAGGTCCAATACTTGGAATGTGGTATCCAATATAGTGAGCCCAACTCTAATAGGTAGTGATATGACACCCTTGGAAGAGTTATCTTCATCATCATTATAATAATAATCTTTGTTGTATCCACACAATCTTAAGAGAAACCTAATTTTTTGTAAGCAATTTTAGACTAAAAATATTTAGTCTTGCTCCACCATCTATCAGGACTCATTTGATTTTATGTTTATTAACATAGACTTATAGGTGTAGAGGGTCATTATGGTTGGTATTTTTTGAGGATAAGTCTTGGTCAGAAAAGGTGATGTGGTGGTCATTGGCCAAGTATCCCACCATTGCCTAGAATCAATTGACATCAAGGTCGGTAGGCACAAAAGTGTCTTGCAATGCTTTGTGCTTTGGAGATATGTGAAGTAACTCAAGGATGGATATCTAAGTAGGTGTCTTCCCCAAGTGGTCCAAGAGATTATATTGGGCTTTTGGCTATTGTTGAGGGGGGGCACCCTATAGGGTCACCTTGGTTCGTCACATTGTGATAGCACATTCTAGTGGTTTCTTAATGGTAATGGTATTGACATGGTTATCTGAAGCTCAAATATGATTTATAGTATAGTCATAGGAAACACGAGTGAAGTTAGCTTGATCATTCATCTTTGCACCCAAACTAGAGGCTTTCCTTATCACATGGTCATGCAAAGGATTCTTAAATATGGTATGGTCACTATTGGAGGCCGGTTGTTGATTATCTACCTCTATGACACCATTTTCAATTAGGTCATGAATTATGTCTCGAGTTGTTGACATGATGAAGTTTTGTGTCCTTTGGCATGGTGATAGTTGAAAAAGGAATTTTCATCCCACCATTATGGTTTAAATTTCCATGGATCATAGTGTTTCACCTCAAGAAGTTGGATGACCTTAGACTACAAAAGTTGTTTTAGGATGGATTCATTTGGTTCCCCTAAAGGAGTGCATTTGCATCTTGGTGGAAAGTTTCTTTGAGGTACATGTCCTTGGTTATTTTGGATTACATTTATTGCTTTCTTAGGGACATGTGGTGAATTATTTGATGCATTAGGTCCCTTAAGGGTGATTGTGGGACCAACTTTGTGTATGGCCTTTGCATTGACATCTCTGTCACTCATGAAATTATTATTACGAGCCCAATACTTGTTTTTGTTATTTGAGGTACCTTGGGAATTTTGAATTTTGTTGAAATTTTTAAGTTCCCCTTTTGTGATGATTTCCTTTTCGACGGTAGTGCCCTTCTCGGGGTGATCCCACAATACTAGTTTACAATTTTTGGGAGATCTTGATTTTTGCTGAAATCACATATTTTTAGAAAATATAATGATTTAAGCCTTGAAAAGTTCCATTTAAAGGATTCCAATTGAAGAGGGTTTGATTGAACCACCTTAGATAAATCCCCTTGGATAGAAACCCGCTAATTTTAAACCATACCTATAACAAAGTATCCTTTACACCTATCAAAATGATGATAAAAAACCACTTTTGATTTCTTTTGGGGATCAAATGAATTCATTTAAAATTTATTTTTTGTAAGTATGTATTCCTTATTATAAGCTTCCCAAAAATTATAATTTTAAATAAGTTTAATTTTATTATTATGTTTATTTATTATTTCTTGTGAATGTAGGTTTTTCATCGAAAATCAAGTTATTTTTTCTGTGCATGTGGAAATAACAGATTATCAAAAAAAAATTGAAAATTATCAATGCACTAGATATTGAAGTCCTTCATCCAACAAAAAAAAATTGAATTTCAATACATATAATTTTTTTTTTGTATACAGTCCACCTATGTCTGAATTGTAATTGGTTTGACTTCAAAACTTAAGGACAAAATATTCAATAAAACACTATGAAACAAAATGAAAGTGATAGATATTATAGTTACAAATCTAAATTAAAAAAAAAAAGAATTTTATCCTTCATGGAAATTTTTTTATGTTGTATATGGTGAGCATCACTCCTTAAAAATGGTGTTTATTGAAAAAACTAGTTTTTGAAGGAGATGGAAAAAGAAGTGCAATCTGATTCCAAAATTTTTGAAAAAAATATATTTAGAATCTACAGAAAAAATTTTACAAATCACTAGTTTGCATCATCTTCAAATTCTTCATGGTTTAGCCGCTATAGGTGCTCGAAAGTGAAGATTTAGTTAGAAAAAATCAATTCAACTTCCAGCTTGGCCAAAAATTGTAAACCAGTATTATGGGATCACTCCTCAACTAGGTTAGAAAATGTGGTACAATAATGCACTTGCAATTGATATTTCAACTCTGTGACCAAGTTTGCAATGAACATAACAACCCTTTTTTTCTCAGGTATCTTGCAAGGACATCGACTAGCCAAACTCCATCTTTTGTTTAGAATGATATAAATGGCTCCCCTTCCTCTTGTTTTGTATGACAAAATGTGGTGATGGTAATGTCATTTTTGATATTATAAGAAAAGTGTAACAAATTTGTTGGCTAGTTCATCCCATGTTCTTATTCCTATAGGTAAGTGGGGAAACCATTCGAGTACTTGTCCTTCGGACTCCTTAGGAATAATATCATGAGATATGTATGTTCAGATGCGATGTCTATGAAAGCTGTGTGAAATTCCCTCACAAGTTGAATAGGGCTTCCCTTTCCTCTATACTTGGTAAAATTTGGAATGACAGTTGCAAGGAAATGGAGGCATGTATATGTTTTTGTCAAAAGGGTATGGACACAACTCTTGTGTTAGAATAAGTTTTCTTTGTCGATGTTTGCATGTTGTCCACTTTTTTTTGTAGTGCAAGCATTTGGTTTGTTAAGACATCAACTTGAGTCAAGGATGTGTCCACTGTGTTTACCATTGCATTATGATATGGGCCCATGTTTGAGGTTTGTAATCCAATATTTTGGGTGGATGAATTGGTGTTGATGCCAAATTTATGTGGTGGAATTTGGTTTTGAATGTTATGGGTGAAGGTTGGAATTTTATTTTGTATAAGAGGGTTGAAAGTTGGAATGTGGCTAATGCGTGGATGATTTATATTGAATTTTGTTTGTAATGGGCTTGAACTTGTTTTTCCATGTGGATTTTGGTTGCCATATTGTTGGAAAGGACCTTGTGTGTTTCTTTGTAAGGGAATGCTTGTGGTAGGACCTTATGATGATGTGTTGGTGTTCAAGTTAAAATTGGTATTTGGACTAGTGTTTGGTTATGGGTTAGGTCCACTAATGTAAACCTTTTGCATTTTGTTGCTCAACTTGTTTTTACCCATTGAAAAGGGATTGGATAATGAAGTACCCATAGCACTAGATGATGAACCATATGGATTAAATGTGCTACTATGGGGTTGTGTCATAGCTTGTGAACATTGTGTTCCAAATAGTGGTCGTATTGACCATTGTGGTATTTTGTGATGTCCCTCCTAATGGCATGGTAGCATGTATTTGTGGTATAGTGCATAATTAGGAGTAGATGCATTATGTCCTTGGTTTTGTGTAGTCCCATTGATAGGTGTTGTAGAAAGTTTGTTAACATCAAAACCATGAGGAATTTTAGCTCCACTTTGTAAATTTTTTGCTAAGAATCATTGTGGGTCTTGTGCCACCATCTCTTCTACAAACCATGTCACACTAGGGTCTGGAGTGGCTACCTCAATCTCTTCTCTAGTTAGAGGTCCTTGTATGTCTTTTATTATGAAAATTTCATAAGGATTTGAAAATGATGATCATGTCTTAGGTGGATCATTAGAAGAAGACCCAAACTTCATGTTGCTAGTAGGATTGAAAAAGGGATCTTCATTAGTGTAATCCATTTCCTTTCTTTTCTTTTGTAATCTCATTTGGACCTTATAAGACTCAAAAATGTGATGAATGGTATATGAAGTCTAAGGAATGATAATGCAATGCTAAGACTAAGACTAAGATATGCTATATTTTTGGGGTTTTCAATGTATATGAAATTCCAAATGATGATGCACCTAAGGCCAAGATTATGGTACAAAGTGACAATAGTCAAAATTGAGATGTGGAAATGTCACTATGATCCAAAATATATGGTGGGATTAAAGTATGTAAATGTGATGTTATGATGAAGGGTATGGGATTAAAGTATGTAAATGTGATGTTATGATGAAGGGTATGGTATATCTAAAGTTATGATATGAAGACTAGGAACTTTGGTGGACCTAAGAAGAGGTTATCTACCAAAATAAAATAGTTCAAAGTAGCAAATCTAATTGTCAAGACCTTAAGAAAGACAAATAATATAATGATGATGATTGATAAAGTTGGCCTCAAACTAGACTTATAAGTTTAAAGGACCAACTTAGATGGAAAAGATTGATTGATGAAAAGACAAGGTCAAGGAAATCTAAATTTCTAAGAATCATCTAATCAAAAGTTTGATAATTCTCCTAGTCTAAAGTCTAAAAAAGTGTATGCAAATAATGAGTGACCTAGGGTTTGACCTAAGGTGTATGCAACTAATACAATGGTAATCTAAATGAATGGGTGGAATGAATTATACAAAATGAAAAATTCTATATTCTGACGAGATGATTATAGTTAGAAACTGATCCAAAATAAGACCACACTAGAATTTCCTAAAAAAATTGTCAACTAGAAAATGCAATTCACGATTTTTCAAATGTGTTTTACTATCTTGGGTATGCAGTGCATAATTTTTAGCAAATGTGGTGCTCTATTTTTCAATTGTGGTTTGTAGTATACAGATGTAGTGAACAATGTGTTTAGCCCTAATGTGAATGTTTTGGATTGATTTTTCATCTTTGGTTTTTATGAAATGTGATTTCAAACAAAACAAACAATCTAGAAACAAGTCTTGACTATTGTGTGACCAAATTTTGTGAGTGTAATGTTTATGTTCAAGGGTTATTCACCCAAATTTCCATGGGTCTAATCATAATTTGAAGACACTTCACACACATAAAACACTTCCTACCCTAAATTCAATGGCCAATGGTAGAAAATATTAGGCCCACAACTTGGAATTTCCTTTGACGCAAGTGGAGGGACACCTTTAGGGGGTGTATGCACTCTTGTATTTGTGAGAGAGGACATATAGGGGCATACAAGACTAGAAGGATGACCCCATCACCCTCTTCCATGAAATCTATAAGTAAAAAAGTAGCTTATGCTAAGCCAAGGATTTTTGCCTCATCTCAAGGGAGCCATATGGTGAGTTACTTCAACGTGTGATCCTACAACTTTGCATTTAGAATGAAACCAATAAAATAACTCAATTAATAAGGGTGAGCCTCTAAAGAATTATATTCTAGTCACTACTCAGGGACTTACCACCTCACAAGCATCCAACAAGCCACTTAAGGCCTTAAACAACCCTAGTTGGGTACTTAGAATACCACAAGAGTACTTTCCCTTTTGGATTGGCACTATACGATGAAGGTTAATAGTGGTTTGACTTGACTTTCATCTTATCCTTTTATATAGCTGCCCAAGGGAAAAATTTCTTTGGGTTGCCAATGAGTTCTCCATTAGGATGTGTCTCAAGGGCAGGACCTTCTAAAGGGTTATAACAAAAGCAATACAATACAATTCTTTTGATCTCCAAGGTCATATAAAAATGTGACGAGAGAGCATACACATGTATTTTCTCACACTAGCAAGTGTTCATTAACCTTTAGAAAACCAAATATGTGGTGTGAAAATTAAAGTATTGAGAAGTTTTTTTTATTTTCAAGATCATATAACATGCGAGGGAAGAGCGTAAACACCTCAAAACACAAAAAATATCACAAGATAAAGCAAATAATGGTTCTTTTTAATCCCAAATTGAAAATGCGATAATGGAAAGATACTTGGTTCTTTTGAAGTCCCAAATCTAAATGTTCCTACCTAGAAATCAAAACAAAATAAAGCCCTACAAGAACATGGATTATTATTCTTGATAATAAAGTCTTGTCCCCACAAACATCACAAGCAACCAACAAAATATCAGTAACTCAAAAAACTTTATTCTACGAAATGGAAAAAAGAAAAGTTGAAAAACTCCTAATTAATACCATAATTAACAATAACAAGAAAATATAACTCAAAATGTCACAAATGCATCTCACTATTTTGGAACAGATATGGCAATGCAGACTATGAGTGCATTGAACTAGAGAGCAACTACAATGAACCAAAAAGTGACTACGATGCACTAGAAAATGATTGCAACTCACAATAAAAAAAAATGTGATGCATTACTGAAAGCTACAAAAACACTCAAATCTGGAAAAATTTGGAAAATGTTGAAATGGAAATAATGCAATTATTTTGTCGAGATGTGAAAATAAAAACTAGAAAGCCTAGAAATGATAGAAAATCATGAAAACAGACTAATAAAATGATTTGTCCTATAGTTAAGCAAATGTGGCTCTCAATGCTATGAATGTGGTGTTTTGTCTTCATAAATGCATCACAAGATTTGTCAAATGTGTCATGTCATACCAAAAACACATTGTGTTATCTCTCAAATGCATCGTTTGGCTTTATAATTCCGTTGTGGACCTGAAACTCAAATTTTCTCTAAAATTCTTTCAAATCTGGTTAGTTCACATCAGCTTCACCAATGTAGTAGGGTAAAATTAAGGTAAAAGACATGAATCTATAAAACTCAAGCCCTAGAGCCCTAAACCAATAATGAAGAACAAATGAACATAAAAACATAAGACAAATCAATATTACCCATATCTCTATGCCATGGTTGATTCACCTCCATTTCCTTTCTCCATCTTGCTTTATATGCTTGATTTCCCTCATATTTTGAGTATGCAACAATAAGCCTAGTGACAATGATAGAAAAATATTAAATATTGTACTTGTCTCCTTGAGTGCTTGTATTGTCTTATTAGGAAAAAAATTATAGTGAGAGGTCTATTTTATAGAAAACCAAGTTTTGATGAAGGGCTAGGATTACAAACCAATATGACATGAAAATCAATGGCCAAGATTGCTTGAGAAGTAATGAAATAAGGTTAGGTAAAAATTAGGGCTAAGATAGGGCTTGATTAAGGATGGACGGTGGAGATTAAATTATAAAATAATTCAATCCATGGTGGAGATTAAGTGAGATGTGATGAGATAAGAATGACATAGATAAAGAGGTTGGCATAGAAAAAGAGGTTGTTGGAGTAAATTAAATAATTATAAAATTATTTAATCTAGGATGGAAGTTGAATAATTAAATGAAAATGATTATTTAATTATAAAAGAAAAGGAAAGTTAACTTTTAAATTAAATAATGATTTAATTAAAAGTGGAGGAAAAACACAAAATATTAAACAATTAAAATAATTGTTTAATAGTGGGGGGAAAGGTGAAAAATAATTAAATAAATAGAATTTATTTATTTGTAGAAGAAAAGGCTAATGAATAATTAAATAATTAAAATAATTATTTAATTATAGACAAAAAGTAAGAACATGAATAATTTTTTTTGGGTAAGTTGTGGGGAAAGGCCTCACTCTTGATAAAGAAACAAAAATAATAAAGAATTATTGCTTCAAACCCACAAGTGGGGAGCACAAATGAACAAGATTTTCCTTAGGGTACATAATAGCCCGAGGAGAACATGAAAAATCAGAGGACGCAAAAGTAAATGAGAATCAATTAAGCACTCAAAGGCGAAAGGAAACAACAACTATGGAGCTATCCATTGGACAAGAGCATCTCAACATGTCCTTTTGGCCAAATCCTTCTTCCTGCTCCTAGTGAGAAGGGCGTCCATATTCATCTAGGTACCATCATTGACCACATCTCGACCCTCTATTCGTAGTTTCTCTACTTCAAATTTTTGCCCTTCCTTCTTCTTCAGAACCCCAATTTTTTTTTTGAAATGATGCAGGTGGTTTGAGCTATGGAACACTTTTTAATGGGAATTACCACATCATCATGATCAATGAAATCTAAAAAATCTTCATCTGTATCCACCATAAAAGGGAAGGTTCCCTCAAAATCAAAACAATCACCCGCCCCCACGACAAGCTGGTTAAATCCAAAAAAATATTCTTTAAGGGGTTGTTGAGGAGAGAGTGGCTCCACAAGAATGGAGGAAATTATAGGAGTCTCAAGGACAAGGTCAAGTTTACTAAGAGGCACCTTGAACTTACCTTGAATTTGACTAATAAAATCAACATCAAGAGAACTGGGATTCTTGATCCATTTTTTGAGACTCAACTTTCTTGACGCAAGCATCCTAGGAGAGGTGTACCCAACAATTTGATGGCCTAGCTTGTTGTAGCAGAAAAATTTGAAAGTAAGGCCTTCAAAGTTTAGGGATTGGCTCCATGTGCCAAAGGAGTGAATTAAGATTGAATGATGCATAGGTTTTGAGATATCAATAATGGTGCACACCCTAGTGTACCTACGAGAAGGATCCATGACATCGGAGTCAATCTTCACAAAGGTACCAACCTAATCAATCAAAATTTTGATGAGCATGGGATCCCACGTTATCAGACCAAGATTATATAATCTAATCTAGATAGGGATAGAAGATATTTTTGCTACAACTGGGCCGAAGAAGGTGGACCAAGGGGAGATGGATAGTCCTGACTGTCCATAGAACTAGGGGTCGTTCTACCTCACAAAGTTATAGTCCTTCATAGAATTAAAATGAAGGAGAAAAAAATAGTGATCCAGAATTTCAATAGCCAAGGTGGCCACACTGCCTCAGGTGGATTTCATCTAGTCCACAAATGATTCAAGAGGAGGTTGTTTGCTCAAGTATCTCAAGATTAGGGATTGATTCCCAACCTTAGAAGAAGCTTTGTAGATGTTGGAATTAAAGAGATGAAAATTGATTGGATCACCCGCCAAAACTACTACATAATCCACCATATAAAAGGTGTGATCTCCATCCAGGAGGGAGGGTGCAGAAGTTGAGTATGAGCCGCTTGAGAAATGGCTCCACCACTAGATAGTGATGACAAAACAATAGGCAGGGTAGGGTTTTCCACAGAGAGAAGCTTTGCACAGAAGGAGCTACATTCATGGTATGGGTTGCTTCTATTCTTGCATCCCTCAATAGATAGGGGAGCTACAAGGCACTTGGTCACCCTCTGGACAAGGACATCTGAGTCATGGGGAGGGGAACCATGGTCTTTGCCACACGAAGAAGTTGAGCCTTGACACCTTCGCCTGTCATTTCTCCTCACCTTTTCCATGCCCTCTTGCACTCCTCCATGCTACACACCTCTACCAGAACCCTTGCACATTTCACTCTTTTTAAATATTATCTCAAGATTTACATAGTATTTTCAATCTGAAATAGGAACATGAATAATTAAATAGATAGGAATTTATTAAATTATAGGGGGAAGAGGATTATTTAGTGACGTAATTAAATAATATAATTTATTTAATTAATCAAAAAGAAGAATAAAAGGAAAAAATGAATTAATAAATAATTGAAATTATTTAATTAATAGAAGAAATATGACTTTAAACCATGGGTGGGTGCAAAAAGATGGGGGGCCAAATTGTGGCCAAAATTTCAAAAATCATTTGATAGGCTATAACGCAATCGTGTTATAATGCATTCGCATTATGGCTTAGTGTGACTGAGCCAAAGGCTTAGTTGCATTGAGCCTATAATGTGCTCCTGCTGTAACGTGAGTGCACTACGCTCACACTATATAACACGAGCATGTTATAATGTGCTCACATTATAATGCACTTGTGCTATAATGCGAGCACGTTATAATGCACTCGCCCTATAACGAGAGTATGTTATAATGCACTCATGCCATATAATGTGAGTGCATTAAAAAAAAGAAAAGCAAACAAATTCATTTGTTTAGTGACTGTGTTTTTTGTTGCTTGTAGCCAAAAACCCTGCTCTTGCTCGCTCGACATTCTGGAAGGAGGTTATCTTGCATTTTCTTCATCAATTTGTTGCTATTTCATCACAAGGATGCCACCACGTCAACGAGGAGGTTGAACAAGGATTGTTTGTTTTTTGTTGTGAATTTGTTGTCAAATTGGTAGTTTTAGGTTGTTTTTTATATTCATTTGTTTAATTTGTAAGAAATGTTAATGAACCTAAAATCCCTCCTAAAAATCCTTAACAACTAGAGTAGCAAGAACATGAAAAAAATCTTCAACAACCACAACAACAATCTCCTCCACCAGTTCCTCAACATCCTCCTAGCACTCAACAAAATTTAATTGGCTGGGTAATTGAAAACAATAAAAAATAGATTGAGTTAATCATGAGGTTGAATGATCCAGAAAGTTCAACCATGTAAAGAAGAACACTTGATAGTTCACTTAAATAAATGTTAAAAAATGTAGATGCAATCAACAAACAATTAAGTGGTTGGGCATATAGGAGGCAGGTGGTTGAGAATTTTTATACATATAAATCATCATATAAAGAAGTAAATGATGAAAAAATTACAAAATATGATTTTTGATAATTATTCACCGATCCACGCTCAAATAAAAATATTGACCTTAATGCCAAGAGGTTTCCTATCCATTTGTGTCGCCACCAAGGGATTAGGAACCATTTTTGGGATAGGTGGTACAGTGTTTTTGACTATGCACCATGCAACAATTGCAATGTCCCCCAGTATTTTTTGAGGAAACTCTATTGTGAGTTCATCCTCAACAAAATCCCCAATTATTTTGATATGAGAGACTTTTAGGGGAGAGGTGGGGGGCCAACACATGATAGACCTAGTGCATGACTAGATCCTTAGTGACAAGTGATATGAGCTCTTGTTAGGCTAGCTCATGAGCACGTTGTTATCCCTTCCATCAAAAAGGAGAGTGTTGAGGTAGAAACTTTGCAGTTTGTCAACTCTTTGACCTAGAATATCATCCAGTATGCCAATTCTATAGTACAACACCATCCAGGGGAGTCTTCGAGTGGTATGCTTCCACCCCATTCATGTTAGGTTTGTGAGGCGACTTGTACATATGACCCCACAAACACTCAGGAGGTTGCCATGGAGGATACATTTGTAGCTACAGAGATGGCAAGGGAATTTGACATTTTAAATGAGGCTTTTGGCATCAATGCTCAAGTAAATGTTAGGATATTCATTGAATTTAATTTATTAAATTTTATTTTTGAAATGCAAGATTAACTAATTTAGTTTTATGATTGTAATAAAATTTAAGGGTCACAGTGTTGATATTGGATACACCAATGCTCCACCTGTTTATTACTCCACTATACCGACCATTGAGGTATGTAACTAGTAAACAATTATAAATTTATTATATGTGAATATCATTGTTATATGAATGAAATTATAATATCTGATTTTGGATGTTGAATGGGCTAATATTGGAGGTTTCATGGGAACAACTCCTAGTACCAGTGGAGTTAGACAAACCTACACATAGGTAATAGAATAAAGATTTTAACTAATGAATTGTACTTAATAGATTTGTGTAGTTTATATTCATATCATTGATTACATTGCATTGTACATCTTTCCAACTCAAAGCATTACTTCACATTCCATAACTAATAACTAGCTGTTGATAGATGAAAAAATCTCAACTACAATATAGTTGTTTAGAAAGTCAACATAAGCAGTGATGCAGTTACTTCACATAGCATAAGTAATAACTAGGAGTAGTTGCCAATCGAATTTGCTTGTCATGGCATCGACCACTTTTTACTGAGGCATTTTTTCAAACAGTTCACTACCTTGGCTATGCTATGGATGCTTGAAAAAAATAATTGAAATAATAATAGTAAACAATAGCATAGACAAGGAAATGAGTTGTTTGAAAAAATGCCTCAAAGAAATGTGGTCTCATGGTGATGTCCATCACAATGAGACCCAATTTCTTTGAGTAATTTTTTCAAACAACTCACCACCTTTTCTATGCTACAACATTTTCCATACATGTCTACCAAAGCATTTTATCAAACAAATCACTTCCTTGTTTCTATGGCTAAAAGCCTTAAAAACGGTGCTTTCTAACAAACTATGGATTCTTGGAAAAAAATATATCAAAGAGTAATAGTAAGCAATAGCATAGACAAGTCAATGAGTATTTTGAAAGAATGCCTCAAATAAATGTGGTCTCATGGTGATGGAATGCCATTCCATCACCATGAGACCACATTTCTTTGAGGAATTTTTTCAAATAGATCACCATCTTGTCTATACTACCACATTTTCCATGCATGTCTACCAAATCATTTTATCAATCTACTCACTTCCTTATTGATATGGCTAAAAGCCTAAAATAGGTGCTTTCCAACAAAATATGAATGCTTGGAAAAAATATATCAAAGCATAATAGTAAGCAATAGCATAGACAAGGCAGAGAATAATTTTAAAAATACCTCAAAGAAATGTGGTCTCATGGTGATGGAGTGTCATTCCATCACCATAAAACCACATTTTCTTGAGGTATTTTTTCAAACAGCTCATAGCCTTTTCTATGCTACCACATTTTCCATACATGTCTACCAAAGAATTTAATCAATCTACTCACTTCCTTGTTGCTATGGCTAAAAGCCTAAATTAGGTGCTTTCCAACAAACTATGGATGCTTGGAAAAAATCTATTAAAGCATAATAGTAAGCAATAACATGACAAGGTAGTGAGTAGTTTGAAAAAATTCCTTGAAGAAATGTGATCTCAATTCCATCACCATGAGACCATATTTCTTTGAGGTATTTTTTCAAACAAATCATCACCTTTTCTATGCTACCAGATTTTCCATACATATCTACCAAATCATTTTATCAAACTACTTGAACTTCCTTGTTGCTATGGTTAAAAGCCTAAAAAAGGTGCTTTCCAACAAACTATGAATGCTTGGAAAAAATCTATCAATGCATAATAGTAAACAATAGCATAGAAAAGGATATGGGCAATTTGAAAAAATTCCTCAAATAAATGCAGTCTCATGGTGATGGAATGCCATTCCATCACCATGAGACCACATTTCTTTGAGACATTTTTTCAAATAGCTCGCCGCCTTTTCTATGCTACCACATTTTCCATACATGTCTACCAAATCATTTTATCAAACTACTTACTTCCTTGCTACTATGGCTAAAAGCCTAAAATAGGTGCTTTCCAACAAACTATGGATGCTTGGAAAAAAATCTATCAAAGCATAATAGTAAGCAATATCATAGTCAAGGCAGTGAGTAGTTTGAAAGTATGCCTTGAAGAAATGTGGTCTCATAGTGATGGAATTCCATTCCATCACCATGAGACCACATTTCTTTGAGGCATTTTTTTAAACAAATCATTTCTTGAAGAATAGAAACCAAGCCTTTAGCCAAAATTCCCCTCCAAATTCTTTTCAAGGTCCTTATCCTCATCCTCAATTTACCAATCCATATAACCTTCCACCTTTTATTCCACTTGTTCATATTCCCACCCCTCCCTCTTCATGTCATGATTGCCCTCCATCTCATAACCAAGATCACACTATACCATCCACCCCATCCCAACATAATACCATAAAGAAGGTAATGAACTATTTGAAAATTGCCTCAAAGAAATGTGGTCTCATGGTGTTGGAATGCAATGACACATTTGTTTGTAATGGCATTCCATCACCATGAGACCACATTTCTTTGAGGCATATTTTTAAATAGTTCTTTGCCTTCTCTATGCTACCACAATTTTCATACATGTCTAACAAAACATTTTATCAAATTGTTCACTGCCTTGCTACTATGGATAAAAGTCTAAAACATGTGCTTTCAAACAAACTATGGATAGGGAAAATAGTAAGAATGATATTAAAAAATATATAATTTAATAAGTACTCAAAATTATTATCTCATACATTATAAGCCATGATGTGCATCACTATTGTAGTTTCTGTGATTGAATAATTTTTTATTTTATTTTCAGATGTTGGAAGTGGATACACCTCCACATGTTCACAAGGAAATGGAGCTTGTTGTTTCTTCTGTTATAGAATCCTCAATGCCTCTCATGGAGGTATGAAGTAGATTACTAAATTTCAATTTGCATTCATTGTTATAGCTATTAGTTAGTGAAAAATCAAACCATTATTGATTTGTAGTTTAATTTCTCTTTGGATGGTTTCTATAGGGCTTCAACACACCACAACATGTGCATGCAAATATTTCTCTTGAGGAGAGTGATCGTCTAGAGGTGGTAACTGATTATTTTGTTAAATATATCATTTTTTATAATGTTATTTCTATATATTAATGTCTTTACTCATTATTGTAATAGATAAGGCTTGAGGGCATGTGCAAGATCATCATGGAAAAAATAGGCCCTTAAGTGGTGAAAAATTTAGAAAAATTAGAGTTAGGCAACTTGACATAAAAATTTGAATAAGTTATCTATATTATTTCAAAAATATGTAAGAATAGAATTTGTAGAAAATTGAATGTAGTTTCTAAACTACTAGGTTTTTTTTTAAAAAAAAATCTATTTGGTGAAAATTTGAAAATTTCAATGCAATAGTCAACAGTGATCTCAGATTAGAGCATGGAGGGTCAAAAAGGAGAAAATAAAGAAACACTCAAGAAATTGACTAAGTCTGAAGCTAAAAGCACCCCAACTGGGAAAAGGTGCCCTTAAATTTGAAGCATCAAATTCAGGTTTTTGGCTTGGTAACTCCCAAGCATACCTCTTTAGAGTTGATTCAACTTGGCAATGGATCTGTCAGCAACACTTTAGGATCAATCAAACGACCAAACTTGAGGATTGAATAGAGGTACTTCACCATGGAAAATAATGTAAAAAGTGCTCAAATCCTCAAAGGGATGCCTAAAGTCAAAGAAAGACTCAATTGACCATAGTTAGGATATTTTGAAGCCTTCTAAATATCCCTTGCAACTTTAGATCTAAATTTTTTCTCTAAAGGAATATCGTAAAGGTTACCAAAATTCAAAAAAATTATCTTGTTTACTATGACCTTCTAACACTTTAAGATTTTTCACCTAAAGGAGAGGGACAAACCAAAATGTCAATGTTATCACTTCTTAAAGCATTGTAGAAATTCCTTACAAATTCTAACCTTAGTTTGTATCAAGGAATATATTCAAACACTTATGCAACCTCTTAACTTGTTGGTTTGTAGCTTCGATCTAATTATGCTATCTTGAAATGACTTCAAATATGTTTGGAATGCTTGCAAATGACTTCTAAGATATCTAAGCATATGACTAAATTCAAATGCAACCTTTATTTGACTTTTTAAATGCATCTATATGAATTCTACAAGATAAATGTGCACCTACAGCCAATTGACATTTTTACAAACAATTGGCATACAAACTAATATGATGGAAATGAATTCTATTAATTTTTCATTACATCAAACATATTGTATGCAACTTATGACTCATTTATTTGAATGTTCTTTCAATATAATGTTGATCACAATTGTCAAGACTCTTGGCTTCACAATAGATATGCAATACAATGCCTAAGTCTGATTTTTCTAAGTAGTCACTTATGGTAGCAACTATAAATGCATAAGATGAAAATTCAAACTACTTATAATTGCTAGAGGAACCTGGTAATAGTGGCACCCAAAGATGTTGATGAAGAAACAACAAAAATCCAATGAAGTGAGCTCCTTTCAAGCCCAAGTCAAAAAATTCTCTCAGTTGCCCTTGTTCTGAAGTAGAATGACAATATTAAATTAAATGTAGCCTCCAAGTCTCTTCACAAGCATAAAAAATCAGCACAAGGTCCCCACAAATTGAGTGCTCCAACTACAGAAGGAAATTGATGCATATAAGGGCCTCCATGAATGAATTTGATGGTCTCTATAAGCTACTATGAAATTCTGGAAATTAATGATATAAAAATATAAATATGTATAATGCAAATCGGCCTCCTTGATAGTCAAATTTCATGAAGATTCCAAGCACAAAATGTCTCCAAATCAAACCTCCAATCAAACTTAGAAAAATTGGTCTTTGGCCACAAATTTTGGCACCAATGGAAGACTAAGGTATCTTCCTCTTAGCTGCAACCCTTCAGAGGAATATTTCACCACCTTAGTTATGCTAATCAATGGAAGTTATCATTCCCAAAGACCATAATAGAAAATCTATAGAAACCCCTAGGCTTCTCCACAAACAACAAATGCAATCTTCAATTCCTGGATATCCAAGAATGAGCCCTTAAGATCCTTTTATACTTTTCCTGGGAGAGCTCACACACTTTTCTTGCCAATGTGGGATAAAAGATATATTTTATTTTTAGTGACTTTATGATATAATATTTTATTTAAGTCACTTTATTAAATTAATTAAATATAAGGTTCCTTTATAATATTTATTTATTTAATAACCTTACAAACATTTAATTTAATTATTATCTCCCAATCCAACTGAGTCCAGGAAACCATCCACTAACTTGGTATCTTCCTCAAACGACTCTCTAACCATGCTCATTAGCCTACGAGAGTCAGGAATAGGCTAAACCCTCTGAAAATTGATACTCATGAAAATGGGGACATTACACCTTCTCGTGTCTAAATGTCCCCAAATTGGTGGAAATCAGTGTTGGGAACTCCAGATCAGGCAGAAAGACTCAATCATGAATTGGCACCCAAACTTGATTGCTTCAACATCAATCACTAGGTATCAACCTTGGGCATCATTATTCATTGTTTCTCTTTGTAGGTTGGAGCTCAAGAACAATCATTTTCTCTCCAAGACATCGTTTGAAGATTTGAAAGAGGGGTTTTCATTGTTCTTAATATTTTTGAAGATCAATTGCACAGAAGGACAATTTATCAGAGGTTACATCAAAATGCATATTTTTTCTAGAAAGACAATTGACAACTTCCAATTTTCTTCTTTTCTTTTTCCTCTTTTCTTGTCTTAGATCTTCTTGCATGTCCAAGAAAACAATGAATGATCACATATTTGACCAACTGGGTATGATCAACACAACTTTTTCAACAAAACCCACTTGTTGAATTTTTCCAGAAACAACAAACTTGCTACCCCTATTTTTGGAGATTTTTGAAAAAGTCACAAATCTAAAAATCAAACGAATTGGGTTTGTTCAACATTGAAGCATGAACAATACCCATGTGTTATATTTTTTCTAAAAAAATACTTCTCCGTAGGTGGCTATTTTTAGGGGTTTTTACAAGTTGTTTGAACATATCCATGTTTACAGTCAACAGTCAAGATTTTCATAATACAATACTCTCTAGTTGAAATCAAGACCAAAATGGTCCTACTTCATGACTTTTTGAAAACACTCAACATAGACATGCATCAAACTAAGCCCTATAATATCCCTTGCTATGTCTGATATAGATTTGGCTTCAAGAAATATTGTCAAACACTTCTGATGTAAACTTTAAGCTTGTTGGTTTGTATTTTCGATCTGATATCTATGCTTGGAAATGATGTCAATGCACTCTAAATGCTTGGAATCCAATACTACATAGTCTAAATGCATGTATGACTTCTTTTTATCTTTTTCAATGCACATATATGATTCCTAAATGAAAAAAATGCACTTACAACCAAGTGAAATTTTGTCATACAATTGGCATGCAAATTAATGTGCAAATCAAAGGCATGATAAATATGAACATTACATCAGTATTTTATATGCAACTTATATCTCCTTTATTGATAGAGTATAATGTTGGTATAACTTTTCCAAGACTCTTGGATTTACAATGTGAAACTCATACAAGGCCAAAGTCTGATTCCCATGATCATCTATAGCAGCAACTTGAAGAAATCCAATGCAACCATGAATGATTGATTTTGCAATGATTAGAGGACTGAATTTGCAAGACTAAATATGTAGATTGCATGCCTAATAAACTAAGATATAATGACTAATGTAAACTTGGAAATGGAAGGCTTCCTAGATAAATTTATTTGTTTCTCCTTGAGCTTGATGAATTCTCCCTCAAAGAGGTAGTGCCCAACCTCTTAGACTCCTACCAATGCTCTATGAAATTTATTTGATTTAATTTCCTCCTCTTGTTGGAAATCACACCCTAGCTAGGTTGTCCCTACTCACTATGATCAGACCCAAATATAAATTATAATCGCCACAATACTCCTTGAAAATATGCCCTAGGATGAAGCACTACAATCTTCTCTAAGGATCGATGCCAAATGGAGAAGTAAAGTGCAAAATCATGGCTCTAGTTTGTTGGTAAGAGTGACTGAAAATGTCTGATAATAAATCAAATTGTACAAGATATAATCTCTAGCTCCTTTAGCAAAATTGATGAAGACTCAAACATTCCAAAATGTCTCCAAATCAAACTCCAATCAAACTATAGAAAAATTGGCCCTTGGCCACAATTTTGGCACAATGTGAATGACTAAAGTATCACTCACTCAAATGGCAACAATATCAGCTGATCGTTTCATAGGCTCAAAGTTGTACAATCAAAGAGAGCTTTTGGTCTCAATGATCGAATAAAGAAAAAATAGAAACCATAGGCTTCCCCAATCAAATCAATCAAAGAAATAATTAACAATTGGATGATTAGAAGCTCATCCAACCCCACTATTTATTTTGTTTCTCCAACTCTTCAAGAAGCTTCTAGAATAATATTCTTTTATTTTTATTTAGTGACTTTATGATATAATATTTTGTTTAAGTCACTTTATTAAATTAATTAAATATAAGGACACCTTATAATATTGATTTATTTGATAACCTTATAAATAATTAATTTAATACCAATTTTTAATTTAATTAAAATAATCAATTGTCATCCTCATCAAATAACATTATTTTAGACAACTTAATTAATTAATTTAATTTAATTACTCTACATCCAAAACGAGGACATTACAAGCCTCCAGTCAAGTTCGACGCCTTGGAAGGTGTAAATGACATCACCATTCAATGCATATCCAAATGCGGAAGGTAGTCATTCCAAACACAAAGCCACCACCAGTTACTACCACACTACCTTCCACATTCCATGTCAACAAGGTTGGATGATGTAGCTACATAGAAGATTGAATATCAAAAGTGGATTTTGAGAGGTAGAAGAAGTCAACGACCAAGTAGAGGAATTGTTGATTAGAGGTGATGAGGTGTCAAAAACCTAGTTAGGACATCCTACCCTCCAAAATAGCATTTATGACAAACAAGAGTTAACTTGATGCTTCTTTCCAAGTTAACTCACTGTCCCACAAATCATGCATTTCTATTTCCACTAATTATGGATATCTATCTCCACTAATTGTGGATGTCTATTTTGGAGCCCGCTTTTCTATTTGGAGTTCACTTTTAGTTTAATTTCAATTAACTGAAGTAGATTTCTAGTTAACTAATCGTTCCCTCTTTTTAGGAATAAATCTTGCTAATTGATTTGAAAGAACTCATTGTTAACTCAAGGAGACTTTAGGGTTGCCTACTCCTTGAGTTCTATAAATAAGATCCTTTGCTCATTATTTTGTAACCTTTACTTACTACGCAAAATTTATGCGCCATTATTGCCAACAAGTTTGAAAGTGTATATTTGTTCGCTCTTGGATGAGAGTTTGTTTAATTTGATAAGAAATTGTGTATGATTTCGTACCTTTGCTATCCTAAACCTTTGTAATTCATTGAGAAAGCTTGAAGAAGGAAATAAAAAGGCACATGTAATTTGATCTAAAGAGTTGAGTTTTTTCATTGTCTTGTTCTAACAATCTATTGTTTCAATCTCCCCCTTGAAAAAGTGTCGCCACCTCCTTGGGTATTTTGTTGTTGGTTGTCATTTGATGTTCTGTAATGATCTACTTTCAGCCTACACTTTGGACAGATGTCCTCACCTCCTCGAGAATCCTATTAGCCAATTCATCATAGTTTGTTGTTTCAAGAAGTTGTATCCCAGCCTATACCTTGGACAAGGGTTCCTCCTCCTTGGCAAGCCTGAAATCCATCTTACAACAAAGAGTGATTGCCTACATAAAACCTAAAATACATCTTACCGTAAAGAGTGATTTCTTGCTAAAGCCTTATTCTAGCATAGATTTGAGAGTTCAGAGCCTCATACACATTATGAGAGATGGTTGATTCAAGTAATCCAACCAATTCATTCCTGCTCCTATGCCCTCATGCTCTATTTACCTTGAGGAGATAAGATAGATTAAATATTATCATAGTTGTAGTTAAGATAAAAAAAAAACCAAAGAAAACCTTAGTTGCGATGTATTGTGTTTATGCATCCTTGTGTCCTACTGGTTGAGTAAAAAAGATAGAACCCTTATGCCCGTTTTACTTTTACCAAACATTAGCAATCAAGAGGGATCTTCCCCTCCATAATTTGAAGAGCAGTCATCATGCACTGTGCATAGTTGTTTGTTTCCAATAAGCACTCCAAAGGTGCTAATTGAAACACCAACAAAATGTAATATGCAGCCCTGTTTTAGTTTGCTCTTCCTTTTTTTGATGAATGTTTATGATATATTTGAAATGTTTGATACAACAATGTAATGCAGAAAAATATAGGATATTGCAATAATATTTTCAACTCAAAAATTGAACATTACATAGGGAATAAACAGCTGAAAATTCTAGATTTTTATATCAACTTAGATACTTAGTATTTTCACAAAATATTGAACCTAGTTCAAAATATCCCCTATTATCTAAAACAATAAAACGTAGAAAATCTAGGAGTTATAAATCATGAACTCACAGGTAAGATATGCCTTTAAACCCTCTAAAAATTGATGCCAACTGCAAGTAACACCTCCAATGGAGGAAATGATGCCAACACAGTGCTTTCATTCTTGTCAATATATGACTTTCAAACTTCATGCCAGACATCTAAAAACACCCACGACAATCAACAATATATATATGATTTTTCCAACTACCCTAGTAGTGATGCAATCTTCCTTTAAATCCATGACTTGAATATGCTATATCAATCAACAATGTAAACCCTTGAATACACAATAAGATGGCAGCCAACTATAGGAAACCCTACAATTCCAATATTTTCAATATTAAAAATCTCCAAATCCCATGTCTAGATCAACAAGGATTGACTTATACATCAAAAAGCAAAATCCTCTCAATTCAATCAAAATATCTTCCAATTTCCTATTGACCTTCAAACCCTGAATATTAAATCTCTCCTATAAATTAGTGAAGCACAAACACAACCTCTAAATGAAGTTGTCTATAAGCTAGCTTGGGAGATCTTTCACTCCTGCATTGAGCTATTCTTCTTGAGATATTTTTTCCTCAAAATCTAAGTGTTTCCAAACTCTTTAGTCTCCTGCAAAAACCCTTATCAAAATAATCTTCTCAACAATGAATGGATGAATATGAAAATTAGCTCCAAATGGATTTTTATAACTCCCACACCCTAATTTGCATTGAGTTATATTTCATTTAATTTAATTTTCTCCCGCCGTATAACTTCCTTTTTATGTTGCACTTAACTTTATATTATAAAGTGCACTTTAAAAACATTTATATCCCACTTTTAATAAAGTCCTTTAATATATTATAATAATGTATAAAGTTAATTAATTTAAATTAACTTTATAATTAACATTATTAAAATTAAATACATAGGAACATTGAATACCAAAATGTCTCTAGGATATAAATATGCCATCATGCCCAAAATAGTAAGTCTACCAACTAACCATACCATTGATTTACTATAAATAGTAAGTATATACGAAATGTCCATGTGACTTACTAAAAATAGTAATTATGGTTAAAATGATTGAATATATTCTATGAAATCCCTGGTAAGCATTGGGCTGGGAAAAACATTGGCTAAGCTCATAAAGGACAGAATGAATAAGTATGCAACACCCTCAAAGGGCCCCCTAACCACCCTGTTAGTCTGCGGGGACCAAGTGATGGACTAACCACTTCCTAGGAAAAAGGGGACATTATAGTCTACCCTCCCCAATAATTCTTGTCCCCAAGAAATCCTCACCTGAATACCTTAGTTGGTCACCTAAATACTGGAATCCTAGATAATCTTGTAGAATTCCCAATAACTTATCCTCTATATCCACTGGGTAGAGGTAAATCCATACTCATTATCACTGTAAAAAACTATCTCAATGTAGAGCAATCTACCAAACATAGAAATCCCTAGATCCCATAGCCAAAATGGAAGTCTACCATACGCATCATTTGTTGACTTCCATTGCATTACTATGAAATAATCTTCACCATGTTGATAGTGGTGAAGCAATACACTAGGATCCAACCAAACTGACATGTGTGATGATCCCCAATAAGGAAAGACTTTGCTACTCACCCAGAATTTGATAAGTATTTTTGCTTAATTGAAGAAATTTGTGGATTTAAGTGACTACAGATATTTATGTTTGTATAACCCAGTTATACTTGTGATCAATGCAATCATTGAGTACTGCCAGTGTAACCTCAAATGTAAATATCAGTATAAATTACTTTCAGTTTATATATTTTCCACAATAATTCAATCAAGAAGTCTAGTGTTAGACAAAAGAATCGGTTGTGATAGATAAATGATGTGAGTTATAAAAATATATTTATATATGTAATGAATAGCAAGGACAATCCGATTTGAGGTTGATTTCTCTTGATTTCTTATGTGCTTCTTCCCTCCTACTGATAGAATGATAATCTTTTCTATGGAACTCTCCAATGCCATTTATGTGGTTTCCTCCTGACAGTTGTTGTATGTGCTTGAATTTGATATGAGTGGATTTCTAGAAGTATTTTCCTTCTGTGCGAGTGGCTTAGTATTAGCCCAGTAATAATTCTTGTGTTCTCTTGGAAGTGATTTCCTCTTTATCTCCTACGTATCCCATCTGGCTTCCCTCAAGTTTCTATTTAAGAGAATTCTTGAGGCGTGCTTCTCCTTGGGTGCCAGACATGTCTTCCTGAAGAGTTATGACCTTCTATAACAACGATTGCAATTAGTAATAAGCATCGATTTAAATATAATGTGTAATAAGTATCAATTTAGAAATAAGCATTGATCTATAATGTGTAATTACTGATTTAATGCATATATATATTGATTATATGCCAATTTTAATATATAGGTTTTAAAATATTAGAATATATTGATTTTAATTTAATGATTATAATATATTAATTTTAATATATTGATCTTAATATAGTGATCTTTATATATTGATTTTAATATAATGATTTATATAGGTAAATATATTAATTTTTTCCTTGGTAAATCATTATTTAGAAATAATAAATTTAGTCTTTAGATTATACTTATCTGTTTGTGATGGGGACATCACAACATGCCAAACATGTCACCACTTGAATCCCAACACATCAAACCCTCACATCCATCAAACATGAGAAAATGGAAGTAAATTGAAGTGCCAGTGTCACAACACCTCTTCCCAACATTTGCAAATCTCCCAAGGATGTGTTGAGTGCCCCACATAGGTGCTAGAAAAATTGTAGAATATCCTCTTGGGTTACTGATATGGGATAGATCAACACCTTCAAGATTGTAAGACTAGCCTATGGGGATGCAAATGATTGTGCCGGATTCATAAGGTGATAGAGTATCATCCCTATGCCACTCACCCATGACGAGGAGATGATGTAACTCTTCTCCAAACTCATGTGCAACTATTTCCCTCCAAAAATTATGAATGAAATCCTCATCCCATTGAGTAGGATAGTCATTTCCCACCAAAACATGGAGCAATATTCCAACATTATGAGCTAGTTCAATGATGCCATCATGGACACTGAAAACACATCTACCTTGTGTCCTCATCTTCCCAAGTTTATGTCACACATGGGTATGTGCCTCCATCGGAAATCCCTAAGGAATGAAAGTTGGAATCTCAACCAAGGAGATGTATGCATGATGAAACTTTGATCCATGTCCCTGTACACAACCATCTAAAAGTGATAGAGACTCACTAGAGTCACTAATAGTAATTTCTACCTCACCAATGTAGAGACTAGTGCTCCTATCACAGATGGATACATGCACCCCATTGTTGGTTGGTCCATGTGGTGTATCCATCTCCACCACTGAAATGTCTATATCCTAAGCCCTCAATTGGCTCTCCCTCAAAGGTGACTCATGGTCATTATGGTACAAATGTGAATGTTGAAGAATGTTAGAATCATTCCTATCCTCAAGCTCATGCAAACTTGAAACCTCCTCATGCTCAACCACTATTAGGGGTTCTCCCCTTAAACCATGAGTGCCACTACCCTTCGCAGGTGTCATAACAACCGTAGAAGACTAGATACCTATTGTGGATGAAGAATATTGAACCAATCTCAACTCCTCATAGAGCTCATCAATCTAAATCTCTAATTCCTAAAGGGCCTTCTAAGTGCACTTCAAGGAATCCTTAGTGATAATAAGCTCATTAGTAAGCTTATCCATCTCCCTTTCTTTCCACTTAGGCACATCATAGTAGATCTCACCAAGCATGAGTGGGTGATGTCTATCTAAGAGTAGTTGTAGGTAATTTAACTTCGTTACCTCAAATGCTTCTTTGAGTGCCTGAAAACTTGTAAGGGAAAGTCCTCCTTCAGGGTTGTTTTGTATCCTTGGAATCCTCCAATGATACTCTACCATCAACTAAAGAGTATTATCAAAGTGTCTAATAGCTGCATCAATTTGGTCTTCACTAACCTTAAGTTATCTTGCTAACTAATTAGACTCCTTAGACTGATCAACCTCATCTAAAATTTCTGGATTGCAATTAGCGTCATGCAACATTAAATTAGATTTGTTTTTGGGGTTGATATCAACACTATGAATGTCAAAAATATCATTCTCCATACCTAACATTGAAGATGAAGTAGAGGCATCACTAAAGCTGGAAGTAGACCCATCATCCTTATGCAAATTTTTTGATGTAGGATCAACACCATGCAACTCTAAATCAGATTTATTTCTAGGGTTGGTTTCAACACCAATAGTGTCAACAATTCCATCCCACATGCACAATTGTGTAGAAGTTAGGACAATAGTATTTTCAATAGTAGATCCATCTTGAACAAGATCTTGTAATGTCATGTAGGTCTAATCCAAACCCATTTGTTCACTACATACCATATTTTCTGATTTCCCAGCATTGATTTGTTTAACATTCACCTCAAAGACACCCAACCCACAATCTAATTCCTTTCCAAGATGAAGTAATCATGATGATGCAATGCTAAGCTCAAATAGAGGAGTATCAAGTGGGTTTATACTTTCTTGTAGCTGATCCCACATGGTTGTCCTTTCAATCTCCATGATGGCATCTCTTGCAATCTGTATGTGCTCTTCATCTAAAGCTTTAGTGGGTGACTCTCACAGAGCTTCAGAACTTAGAGTCCAATATTCAACACATGATGATTGATTTTCTTCTTCCCTGTGAACATTGGTAGGCTACAATTCACATAGAAGCAATTCATCTTCCTTATCCAAATTTTCAGGTTTTGCAACCATCCTCTTATATGCGTTTTTCATGTCAGGGTCCTTGATTAGCATGTACAATTCAAACTTGGATTTATTTGTAGCCATCTTTTACCCTTGCTTCTAAAAACTATTGAAAAGAAGCACAAAGATAGATAAGCAGGTGTTGGTCACTAGCATGCAAAATATGTGAACCAATTGATTTTTTTATGATTCACCCAACAAGATGGCAAGATAAATTGTGCTCTAATGCCATTGTAATATGAAATCCTATTTGATTTTTATTTTTTTTGTTTTGATGAATGTTTTGTGATATATTTCCAATGTTTGATACAAAAATATAATGCAAAAAAAAAGATGTTGCAATAATATTTTCAACTCACAAACTGAAGATTACATAGGGAATACACAACTGATAATTCCATATTTTTATATCATCTTAAATACTCAATTTATTCACAAAATATCAACAACCCATTTCATAAAATATCCCCTATTGTCCAAAACAACAATAGCCTGAAAATCTAGGAGTTACAAATCATGAAATCATAGGTAAGATATGCCTTGAAACCCTCTGAAAATGGATGCTAGCTATAAGTAACACTTCCAATGGAGGAAATGATGCCAACACAGTGATCTCATGCCTGTCAATATATGCCTTTCAAACTTCACACTAGACCTATATATATATATATATATATATATATATATATATATATATATATATATATATATATATATATATATATATATATATTGTCCAACTACCCAAGTAGTGACAATCTTCCTTTAAATCCCACAACCTGAATATGTTGTATCAATCAACAATGCAAACCTTTGAATATGTAGTAAGATAGCAGCCAGCTATAGGAAACCCTACAATCCCAATATTTGCAATATTAAAAATCTCCAAATCCCATGTCTAGATCAACAAGGTTTGACTTATACATCAACAAGTAAATCCTCCCAATTCAATCAATATATCTTCCAATTTCTTGTTGATTCCTTCGAACCCTGAATATTAAATATATCTTATAAATTTTTGAAGCACAAGCACAACCTCTGAATGAAGTTGTTTGCAAGCTGGCTTGGGAGATCTTTCACTCTTGCATTGAGCTATTCTTCTAGAGGGATTTCATCCTCAAAAAGCTAATTGTTTCTAGACTCTCTAGTCTCTTGAAAAAACTCTTATCAAAATAAACTTCTCAACAATGAATGAATGAATGTGCAAATGAGCTCCAAATGGATTTTTAGAATTCGCACACCCTAATTTGCATTAGAGTTATATTTCATTTAATTTACTTTTTTCTTGCCTTATAACTCCCTGTTTAATTTGCACTTAACTTTATATTATAAAGTGCACTTTAAAAACATTTATATCTAACTTTTAATAAATTCCTTTAATATATTACAATAATGTATAAAGTTAATTAATTTAAATTAACTTTATAATTAACATTATTAAAATTAAATACATAGGACCATTGAATACCAAAATGTCTCAGGAGATATAAATGCCATCATGCCAAAAATAGTAACTTTGCCAATTGACCATACCAGTGATTTAATATAAATAGTAAGCATAGATGAAATGTCCATGTGACTTACTAAATAGTATGGTTAAAATGGTTGAATAGCTTCTACAAACTCCTTGGTAAATAATGTGTTGGGAAAAACATTGATTGAGCTCAAAAAGGTTAGATTGAGCAAGTTTGCAATGCCCTCAAAGGGCCCCCTAACTACCTTGTTAATCCACAGGGACCAAATGATGGACTGACCACTATGACTGACCATTTTCTAGGAAAACAGGGAAATTACACAAAATGAATCACATAATTTTGGTGGGGGTTTTGGGGAAACACCCCTAGTGGGATGTAGAGGTTTGCGGGTAGTGCCCCCAATGGAGTTGAGGGCTAGTGCTCCTCGTGGGGTCTAGGGGAAATTCCCCCAACTCAGTCAAGGGGCAATGCCCCTCGTGGGAGTTTGGTGGCAATGACCCTAGTGGGGTTGAGGGGAAATGCCTGTTTGTGGGATTTGGGGGTAGTGCCCCAAGCGCATTCCCTATTACAATATAGAGTGGGGTTAGGGGAAGAGCCCCCACCACCAAGCCCAAATTAAGGCCTTTAAGGCCTTTGAAACCACACAAAACTTCATCATGCACACCATTTTCACAATTTTAGCAATTAAGGGAGAAATTAGGTATTTGACATTTTTTGTTAAAATTATTTTCTCTCAAATTTCTATGTGAAGAAGTGTGGGGCATTCATGCATTTATAGGGAAAAATTGTGAATTATTTGACTATTTTTTTTCTTTTTTCCTTCAATTTTTCTATATTTTGCATTTTTTAAGCATCTAACGAGTATTTTCATCAAACCCACTGAGTTTTTGACAACTACTTGCTGGAAACTGTAGCGCCCCTCCTTTTTGTGCTTTGTTAATCAGGCAATGTTTTCCTATGTTATGCTTCGATCATGTTAACATGTGAATTAATGATGCTTTATGCTTTGATTATGTTAATAATGTTAGCTTTGTCAGTTAGTGATATTGTATTGGTGAAGGGGACAGGGTTGTATCACTCGCTTGCGAGTGCCCTACGATTCTGAGATTTCCTCTTCACGGTGTGTCTGATCATATTATGTATATATGCACATTCGACATGCTCTTGGATTGCAGGTTGGCAGGTACATGACATCGACTCCACCTGGTTTCCAGGTTTGAGCGTGTCCATTGATCAACGGAAATTAATTGGGAGATAGTAGCTAGGTTTTCCGAACCAAGTTGTCACCCTAGTCGTAGCATGTTGTTGGGTCGTCATTGGGGTCAGTTGTTTTATCTTGGGCAGTTCCCTTTGAGTGTTTATTAATTTCAAGTTAAAGTTTATTTAATGGCTTGCATAGTCTAATTAATGACTAAATGTGTTTAGTTGCAAGCTAAAAGTGATTAAATAGCTTTTGGAAATTATAAATAATGAATGTTTTGTCTTTTGGAGATGTTGGAAAATTAGTGTTTAGTTAATTAATTTAATTGAATTAATAAAATAATCTAATTTCGAATTAGACTTATTTTATTGATAATTTGAATTAATTGTGTGAATTAATTAAATTATCCCTTTTGAATTAAAAGTGTAAAAGATTTAATTCTTTTGTTGAATATTAAGTGCTAAAATAATTTTGAATTCAAATTGGAAATAGAAAATGGGTTAAAGTCATTAAAAATTCAAATATTTCTTATGCAAGACTTTGGGGTAAAAAGGATATTTTCTGAATTAGTTGACTTTTTTGGTAAAAAGATATTTGTGTTTGAAATTGAAATTGGAATTGGAATGAAATGTTGATTTGAATTTGAGTTCAATTTTAATTAGAATTTGAATTTAATTGGAAGTTGAATTTGAATGTGAATTTGGGGAGTTTGGAAGAAAAATGATATATTTTGTTTTAGGGTTTCCTTTCAACCTCTCCATGAAATTCTTGGTTTTGAATGTTTTTTGGGTGGAGAGGCTTGGAGGAGGCAAAAAATGGTGGAGTTGAAGGAAGGCTTGGAAATCTCCATGGGAAAGCTTGTAAAATCTTGGAGAAAACATAAGGTCCTACCTTTCTTTTCCCTTCCTCTTCTTGCTCATTTGAATGATTAAATCATAGTTTTAGATTCAATAAAAATGCATGGAAAAGCTTTTCAATTTACAAAAAAAATTGTAAATGGATTTAGAAATTGAAAGAAAATAAAATAAAACTCCATGTGTGAACTAGATTTTGAAAAAACCCATGTTCTTGTTTTGAAATAAGTTTTATTTTTGATTTGGGTTTGGATTATTGTTTCAATTTGAGCATGAAATCAAGTTTTGGGCATAGACAATTGTGAGTACAACCATATATCTTAATATATGAAATACCCACAAATATATATGCCATATATTTGTTATTTGAGAAAATTGTTAAAATATGGTTTAACCCAGAAAATTTCTGGTAAATTTGTTTGAAAAAAAAACACAGTATTATTTTTTGTTTTAAAAATGTTGTTTTGGTGGTTGGGGAGGTCAACCCCCACCACCGCCGCCGCCACGGCCATCGCCGCCCGCAGGGGAGGCGTCGGCTGTGTGAACACACAGCCACCGCCGCCCGCAGGGGGGCGGGCTGTGTGTTCCCACACAGCCGTCGCCGCCCGCAGGGGGGCGGGCTGTGTGTTCCCACACAGCCACCGCCGCCCACGGGAGGCGGCGCTGTGTGTTGACACACAGCCACCACCGCCCAGCGGGAGGCAGGGGCTGTGTGCCCTAGGGCCGCCCCCTTCCCTTGGTTTATTTTTAAATTCGAAATTTCTTCTATTTTATTTATTATTTCAAATTAAATATCTGTAATGAAAATTATTTTATATTATATTTTATATAATAATTATAATATTTAATATTATATATTATATAAAATATAATATATTTAATATATGTTAATTTAAATGAAATTGGTATAAGTTAAAATATGTTTTATTATGTTGGTTAATTCATAAAGTTTTGGAGATGTTTAATTGGAAATATAAAAGTTATTCTATATATTTTGTAATTAAATGGAATTCTTCTTTTCGTTTTTGTTAAAATAATAGCTGGTTAAATTGAGTAACTTTGTTCATAAAGGTATATTCATACTTTGAATATTTGTTTGTAAATAATCATGTCATCATGCTTCTATATTTAATTGTATGGATTTCGCAATGGTATCGTAGTTAATAGACGCGTTAAGTGGTGTCATAATCCAAATATATGAAGATGGTTATCGTTATGCTTTTAGAGGTAAGAGTGGAGTTTGGAAAATCTAACGTCTTATTTGAAATATCGATTTTAGTTGGTTGAATGTTCTTTGTTGCAAAATGGATTAAATGGTTTAATTTAAATGTTATTTATTAAAATACCTTGAGTTGATTACGTCAGTGAAACTTAGGGAGAACAGCTGACTTAAACTTTAATCAGATAGCTGCATTATTATCATGTTTTGCTTATGAATAGGGTTATGAGATTTAGAGTATATGATTTGTTCTTTATATAATTCAATATCGTGAAAAGAAATGGGATCAATCGATTGGATAAATGCAAGTCATGAATTCTGTGTTTGAATGGATTTAAGAAATCTGAACATTAGCATACCTTTGTGTCTGAATGTTTTCAATGCTAATTGTTCGCCTTCGATGTTGTGGAAGGAGAGTAAATGTTTTGTGAATCTTCCTGCTATGGGTTCTTTTATTGGTATGAGTGGTTATTCGTGAGTTAATATGATTGTTGGCTTTAAGTCATCTCTTGTTGATCATGTAAGTCTTCCAGCAGTGTTTCCTTGAGATGTTGTTGTGTCTCTTATGTTTTGCTTTGGCTTTATTGGATTATGTGTGAGTAAGCTCAAGTGGTTACCTGGTTCTTTGAACGGGTTGTGTGACCTCGTGATTCATGGTTGAGTCGAGTTTAGTTGTTATGTGGGTTTCTTTATGTAGTCAACCTCGTGTTAGCCTTGGGTAGTGCACGTTTTGGTTTCAGTTTTGTACATCCGTAGGGATGTGTTACCTGTTGAGGTGTTGGATTATTTGTGGTAAGTGTTAGTGCATTGTCTACCCTTGGCATGTGGTTGAGTTTTGTGTTGTCGATAGGGGAGTGGCTTTCAAACGAGCGCCAGGCCCAAAGTGGTCCCAGGATAACTCGTTTGAGAGTTAGTTAATTAAGTGAAAATTAAAATAACTTACTAGGGAGAGAGTAGCTTTGAACATTAATAAGATAATTTAGCCTTGCTCATTGTCTCAAGGGCTTGTACGAGACTTGAGATGAGTCGGGAAGGCCTGGAATGGCAAGATCGTTATCTTGTCTTCTCGAAAGATAAACGATTCCGCTCTGGTGGGCATATGGCGCCGGGTTCGTGAGAGGTTACCAGGATATCCCAAGAGGGGAGCCGGGACCTAGGAAGAACACCATTGGATAACCAATGCATCCTTTGCGATGACACTCCTCCTATGACAGCAGTCGGTATGGTGTTGTACCGTGAGTTTATTTTGTACAGTGATGGTACTCGATTTTGTACTCTAGAAGCATTGTAACCATTGTGTTAAGTAATGTGGGTTTTGTTCTTGTTTCAGTTCAGTGTGTTATCTTGTGTCTAGAGGTGCATGGTCTTGTCTAGGAAATCCTGGTTACTATCTCCTAGCATGGAGGGAGTGGGGCCTTTGGGTTCCACGTGGTCGGGTGGCGTGCATTTCTTTTCCGTTGGTTCTTCTTCATATTCGTGAGTTCGTGATTTCCAGCTTGAGAGCTCGTGGGAATCAGATGCTTCTCATGCCTTGTTCTTTTAGTTCTTATTGTATTTTAATTACCCCTCATTTGTATCGAGGTGGATTTTGTAATTGTAATTATGAGTGTTGGACTTACCTCATTCGGGGAATGAGTGATGTAACCTTATTGTTTAAATGTTAAATTGGAATCTTGAGGTATTGGATATCCTTGTTGTAATTTATCTTGAATGGAATGTATGTTGTTTCATTTCCTTAAGTGCTTAATGTTTCAGTTTATGTTATGTTATTTGATGTTGGGTTTATAAGTAATCTTTGTCTCGTGGCCTTAGAGGTTGTTGGCAATATGTATTCACCTTGCATGTTATTTGTACCTAAACAAAAAAAAATAAAAAAATTGGTACGTTTAAGTAGTGAATTGCAACTTCCTCTAGGGTTGCGTGGCGGGGCATTACAGAAACTTAGAGAGTTTGACTAGAAAGTTAACTTGTGAGTTACTCTGCAAGGTTAAAATATGGTGAGTACTCATTGACTTGGCAAGTACTCATTGAGTTTTCCAATGATGATTTATTGAATTAATCTTTGTTATTCCATATGAGTTGTGATTTTGGGTTGTATTTGAAGGTGAAATATTCTTTTTGTTTCTTGTTGTATTACTTCTTGAAAGAGTAAACCATCTAATTTTTGTAAGATATTTTCTTATTCCAATCTACAATTGTTTGGAAATGTGTAGAGAATTGGATTACAAGATAAATAGAATTTTCACTTTTATGATCTTATCTTTACTTTACATTTCTACTATGAATTAATTCCAATATGCTTCATTTCAAACTAAAAAGGAAGTGGAATATGTTCTTACATCCATCTAATTTTTTCCTTTCTTTGTAAATTGATTGAGGAAGAATTAATAGTCAAGAAGAGAGTCAAGAGATCATAATGGATAAATCCTTTCGATGCTGAAAGTGTTAGATTCAATGATAATAAAATGTTGGATGTGGAAATCATATGAATTTGAGACATTTTCTAAATATTGCACATTTATATCATAATAAACTATGAAAATTCAATCTTGCAAGCCATTTGTAGTTATATTGAGTATTATTGTTTATATATGTGTGTGTGTGTGTACATATATATGTGTATATGCATGTACATGTATATATGTATGTATGTGTATACACACACACACACACACACATATATGAACCTGTACCTACACCTGCTCTTGCACCTAGGGTGTGTAATTGAACATGTACCTATACTTGGGGTGTGTACTTGAACCTGAGCTATACCTAGGGTGTGTACTTGAACCATAACCTATATCCGAGATGTGTATTTGAACTTGTACCTATTATTGTATGGGGGTGAACAACTTACTTTAAAATGAATGTGATTTTTTATATTTTTAAATATTAATTGATGACTTTTTTATTTATTTGTAATTTAAAAGTTTTGTTATTATTTTTTATTGATGAAATACAAGGGTTCTAATAATTAGGCCCTCTCCCAATAATTAAATGATCAATCCAAAGTATATATTAGTATGAAAATATAATATTTACTCTTCATATTAATATTTCCTTCTTTTGCTTTGAGATTGCAAAAACCATATGCCCCCCAACATTAGATTTAATAGTGCACTTTTCGTCATTCACTTTCGTCCATCCTTTTGTGTCCTCGATCTCATTGCCCAATAGCTAAGGTTAAGGAGATAGAGATTTATTGATAGAATCCAATATTGAATTTTGGATGTAGGCACCTTACATCATTCCTCCTTCGAGTTTAAGACTTCTAAGAAAATTATATTATGTATTTGATAAGAGATGAGAATCTTTGTCATGAAATTCTCCTTCTTTGTGCTTTTTCTATTTGGAATGAATTCATTTGGCTATAAGTTCTAATATTTTTCTTTTACTCTTAACCTAAAAATTTATAAGCCTTATCCTTTTCTTGAGAGGATCAAAGAACATTTGAGAAGTGAGGAAGTGAGGAGAAGGCATAGCCTTCTTACTTTCTACATTAGGATGAATATGGGTTGAAGGATTGCCAATTGGAGGCATGTAAAAGGGTGATAATGATTCATTAAAGTTTTTAGAACTTATAAAGGAGCCACAATCTTAATTGTTAGATGACAATAGAACCTTTCCACCATGTAACCAATTTAGTGATCTTACACTTATAAGCAAGATATCCTACTTGAAAATATCTCCTACAATCAAAAGGCACATTATCATAGTCTAATATTTGCTTCCATATCTCATTCTCCACTTTAAACCAAATTTCATTTTCCATACCTTTAGATATGTACAACTCTACTTGAATCCTTAGAAAGATAGAATGAACAAGACCATTCATTTTTGGGAAGCCATAAATCTATAAAGGAATTATTGATACCTTGAAAATAAACATGTACCTAATATTGCAATAGAATGTTAGTCAAATAGATCCATACTAGCATAATAGAAAATAATTCTAATAATGGTTTGATGCCTAGAGACTAAGGGTTTACCATTAAAACATGCTTATAGTCCTAGGACTAGGGTCCATTTGTCAAAATAAAAGACCTCTCTTCTAGTGATTCATTTAGCAGCTCAAAAAAATCCTTGAGCACATGAGTATACTTCTATTAAATATTTTAATTTGGTTGTCCATGAAGTAGAAAGCTAGGAATTTAGAGAAGCAAGACTAGGCCACAAAGTGCTAAACTAACATATTAAATCACACATGGAGGGATTTTCTTCATACAACAACTCTTTTCCCAAAGAAATAATGTGATGCATGCTTGTATGAGGAATCATGATTTGGTGACACATCTGAGATCCCTGAGACTTCCCACCCAATCACTCTACATCTTTCTCTGCACCTCAACTTAAAGAAGAAGCTTTTTTTTAGATGGGTGTTTATTTTCATAATAGGTCAAAGCATATTCTCCTTGAATAAGTCCTTCCAAACAATCTTGGAAAGGCATAATTGGGGCCACTAGAGCCTTGGGAATCTCTAGAGTAGGATCCCACTTTGATAGGGAAATGGAAGATAGACCACTTTCAATATTTGAAGCCCCATTTGTAGAGCTTGTCAAGCCAAACCTAGATCCATGTAATGTCCCCATTTTTAGCACTACACTTTCTAGTGATTGATAGCCTATTCCAAGATGCTCATAGGCTAGTTAGAGGTGGAATTAGGGTTTCCTATTTTCTAGGAGGCTTCTTTTGTGATTTTAGGGGTTTACATATTGGTGTTTTATAGATTGGTTTCTAGATTCCTTTTGGGTTTTCACAGAGCTTCAAGATGGCATGACATGCATCTAAAATTAGGGTTTCCTATTTTATAGAAGGATGCTTTGGAAATTTTGGAGGCTTGCATGTTGGAGTTTTGTAGTTTAGATTATGAATTCCTTTTGGGTTTTCAAAGAGCTTCATAGTTGTGTGACATGCAATTGAAACAGGTAAATTTTCTTGACTTACTATTTTTAGTAAGTTGCGAAAAATGCTTAGAATGTGATTAAAATGCATTTGGAAACACTTGCTATATTTAGTAGTATGCTATTTATAGTAAGTGTTATTTTTAGCAGTGCTATTTTTGGCAATGTTTTAGCAGTTTGGTACCATGGCTATATCTGGCAGTGCAATATACTCAGTTTGGTTTCTAGAAATTTGTGGTGCTTGATTTTCCAAGTTTAATATTGGGTGAAAATAATGTTCAAAGTGAAAATATTGGCTAAGGTTAAGTGGATGCATAGCATAGATATATTTGCAAAATTAAATATATTTTCACTTTAGCCTTGGATGCCTAGCTAGGAGAAAATATCTAAATGATTATAAGTTATATTTTATTTAATCACCTTGGATGCCTATCTTATGTTTATTTGCATTTTTAATAAATTTATTTATCTCTCATGTTGGGACGACTTGGAGGAGGGGTTAATGAAATTCAAAATGCAAATTTGAAGTGAAATGAGAATATCATTTGGGCGTCCCTTTTGGAAGGAAAAGTGAGTTTGAATTTCTGGGTTGGAGAAGTTATAAATACAAGGCCTTGCCTCTTCATTTGATCATCTATTTCTTATCATAATGAAATTCTACTAAAATTATTTCAAAACCCTTGCTTCGAGGAATGCATACCTCCTAGCTTAGATTAGTTTCTTGCTTGAGAGATAGTACCTAGATAGTTTGAGATTGCTTCTTCACTCAAAGGTTGTAGATAGAGCTTTACAGAGATGACTTCATTGATACTTTTTTTTATTTTGGATATTTTTTATTAGTTTTGGTGATGTTGGTGTGGTGCTTGGTTGAAGCACATTTTCAATCATAGCTCCTTGCACGATTTTATATTGGTTCAAGGTATTATCCCATTGATCAAATCTACCTTGGGCGCCCCTTCTAGCTAAGTTTTAGATTTTATTGTGAAGAGTTGAATTTATTCTTGCTGATCACACTCTTCAAGGAGGTTGTACTTTACTTGTCATTGCATTGGGAAGCATGCATAAAATATCAGAAGTTTCTTGTTGCTATTTCTTGGTTTGTAGTTGTACTTGGTCACCCTTCTCATATGCTTCATTTGCACTTGGTTTGACATCATTCAGAGGAGTACTAGAAAAGTTATGAGCAAAAAGGTGAAACCTATACTTGCTGGTTTGAGTTTTCAGTTTGCTACAATTTTATATCATACATGTTATTTCAGTCATTTTGGCCATATTTCATATGATGGATATCAAGTACTTGTTAGGAGATTATGTTCTAACAATTTGGTGATCATAGAACATCTATATCTCATTGTATTTGTAGATTATATCCCATATTGTAACACTGAATTAGTAGTACTGATCAACTCTTTATATTTCTGCAACTGACATTTTGTATTCCCACTATTAGTGGAACAGACTAGCCTAATCATCTTATTTCAGTTTTTCTCTTTTATCATTCCCTTCGTTTGGTGGAAGAGATAGGCCTTGCAATCTTTACTTTCAACACTTCATTTCTGTACTGCCCACTGAACAAGCAGAAGGGGTTCACAAGCGGCCATATATTTACTTTCATGCACTTTGTAATTCTCATAATGCTAATTACTTGAGCTGTCAATCTACTCATGTTGAATAAGTGGTTGAGTTGCATAATCATTATTTTTCTAGCATTACAGTTTACAAGCTAACAATCCCCAATGCCATATGCTCACATCTCACCCATCTTTGGTGTTAGAGTAATAAGTTATTTCACTTAATTAATTACATCATATTGGCTAATTAATTAAGTCACTTATCACTTTAGTTACTTAAGCTAAACTTAGGAACATTAATAATTAATTAATTATTAATTATTAAGTGTGCACACTAGGGTTTTTCCTTTTAGGGTTTCCTTTAGGGTTTCTTTGATCTTCTTCATAAGGATTGATCTCATTGTAATTTCTAAATTCTTGAATAATATCAGTTTGCACATCTTCATGCAAAGCTCTACTTTTTTATTGTTTTTCTCTTGTGGAAGGCTTTTTCTAGTTTGCATGTTTGATCTTGGTGTACATTCTCAGTGTAGGGTTACATTTCAGTGTTAGTTTTGGATTTGCTAACGCTAACAAGTGAATTTGTTGGTGTCAAAATTGAAAAATTTTAGAGGGGGTTATTTCAATGGTATCAAAGCCAAGATCCTGCCATCCTATGAAAAGATAGAGCTTAGTTGTCAGATGAGTGACAAAGAAATCAAATTCTACACCAAAGGTTAGAATTGAGTTCAGTTTCAACTTCCATTAGTTCTGAAGATGTTATGTCTTTTGATGTTTAGGAACCATAAGAATTTAGATTTGATTATGGATTTTGAAGAAGAAAGAAGTTTGGCAAGGTCACTTTCCATTGCAAGTACAAGAATCAATGAAGAATGTTAGACAAGAGGTGAAGAAGTGAGTATATTATTAGAGTTGGAACATTGTTTGAGCCAACTCCAACTATCACCTACTAAATTGATAAAGCCATTATCTCCTACAATGACCTTTTTGATTCATCCCTATTGGATAGGACATCTAGATGAAGAAATAAGTTTTCTAGTTACTTCATGCTTTAGTGAAGTTATGAGGATTCTATTACCTTTGATGCCTTATGATGATGAAAATATGAAGAAGATTCTTCATAAGATTGTAGAAAGTTTCCAAGATCTTGATGAGACCAGTAGTAGTCAATTTCCCAGAAGAGTTGCTATCTTGAAGAAATTTTCAGATCTTAGGATAAGTAACCTGCTAATAGACTTGTAAATGAAAAATCATATTTATCACTTGTTTCACTACCTCTTCATATCCACTTGGAGTGAGCAAGGAGAGAATGTTATTGCAGTTGTAAAGAACATTCTTGTTCTCACTATTAAAGAGATTGATGAAATTCCACCAAATTTCCAATCTCTCCTCTTGGACGCATATGAACATGAAGAAAAGGTTTCTCCTATTGCTGATATGTTGATCAATGAATTGTTTAATCAATTTGAGGAGAAATTTAAGCCACTTTTGAAGAAGATAAAACAGGTGAAGGAGAATTTTGAAGATGTTGGTAGAATTGTTGTGTGGGATGAGTTCACTAAAGAAGAGCAAGTTGAAGGAAATACTAGTGGTGTCGTTGAATCAACTTATGATCATTACCATAGTGATGATGTTGGTGATGATTCCAATGAGTTCATGCAAAATCATGTTGAAGATTTGGTGATAAAGTATTTTCCTCTTGTTGTTGTCCCAACTTCCCAAGAATTTCCACATGAAGAATTTATGACAAGTATCCAAGAAGACCTCTTTGGTGTGCATTGAGATACCAATGAACAATTTAGTAACATACCTACTCATGATGGTTTCATAGAAGATAAAAATGATAAAGTTTTACAAAAAACTTGCATAGATGATTCCTTGCTTCATTATAATGTTGGTGACGTGGGTGGACTTGGGTTTGATCATCAAACTAGGCCATTGGAGAGAGGAATTTATGAAGATACCAGTTTAAGTGAGTTGGGTGGTGACCTATTCAAAGAGTCAACACTCCAAGAGTGGCACGAAGAGCACTTTTCTTTTGATCAAAACAATTAGCCTCTTACCATTTGGGATCCAAGTGTGAAGGCACCTAACGATGACAAGGAACCTATGTGGGATGAATTTCCCTTTGATCCAGATGATGAAATGGAACTTGATGAGGACTCTATATCAACAAAAAATGGTGACAATATGCTTGAGTTTGGGTTTGCCTTCAAGTTTGATTAAAATGACATTGAGGTGGAAATAGAGCTAGAGGGCCATATGGCTCTTGAAGTTGGAAAGTTTGGAGGTGTTCCTAAACACAAATCTAATTTATTGATGCTTGAAGCTGGTTGTAAGAAAAGGCACAAATAATTTGTGGAGTCTAGTCCTATTTATGATATTGAGCATCTTCAACTAGTGTGTGGTGAAAGACAAGAGTCTTGAAGCAACTATGGGGGCAACGATTGCAAGAAACAAAGTTCTGATTTTTTCTTGCAGCCTATCAACAGTTCACCATCTTTGCATTATTATGAGTGGGAAGGTCAATTTAAGGTATTCATTGAAATGGAAGTGCAAGATCTATCAAAATTTGATTGCACACACAACTTGATTGAAGAACTTTACTCAAAGGCTCAGTTTGAAGAGAGACAAAGAGGATTTAAGGATGAAGTTGCTTTCCCTAATCTACAACTTATCAAAGACTCGTTAGAGACATTGCAATTAGCGTACATACACTTGACTAAAGATCAATATTTTTCCTTCAAAATTGTAAAGAAGACCATTTGCGCTTTCCAAGAAAAGGACAGAAAGGTTGATGAGATTACTCTTGAGCGTGAATCAACAAAGGACATGTTAGAAAATACTCAGTTGGCTCTAACAAAGGTAGAAGATAAGCTAGCTGATTTCAAATTTTTATGGGAGCAAGAGAATGAGCAAAGAGCTAAAGAAATCAATCAAGTAATTGGCGAGCTTGACAACCTTCAGGAGGAGTTTGATCTTGAAGATTTCACAAGAAAAAAGAAAGTTGCATGTGCAGATTTGGACCAACAAGATGAAAGGAATGACTTCCAATTTTTTGACAATCCTCACTTTGAAGTGGGTGCAGAAGCAACTTATGAACATCCTCTCTTTGTTTTGAAAGATGAGTCATGGAGTGAAGATTCCAGATTTGTTACTCATGAAGTAGGTGAGGAAGATGGACCTACATGGCATTCACACTCTTGTCAATCCATTCCTTTGGAGGTTCACTAGAGAGGACGCCAATTTCATGAGCATGTACTTGGTTTTGACTAGCACTTGGGGATGTGTTGAGTTTTCTTTTTAGTATGTTGAAAATAATTTTCAGTTGGGTTTCCATGCTTGGGATCCTCAACTTGGCTTGATGGAGCTAATTACATATGAAAAGAAGGAATTTTGGAGGAATAAGGATCAAATTATCATATTCTTTGGTGTTGTCCCCTTCTTTTTCAGCCACTTGATGGTTTTGTTTGTTCATCAACAAATGGATTGGAGAAATTTTGAGTATGGGTTGGAGAGATGAATGATTGGTTACTCTTCGGAGTTATTCTCAACTAAGACAAGGGAATGTTTTGAGACATGAGTTTGCTAGTTGGAGGCAGACCAGCCACCTTACATGTGGAGTTACTCTCGTTTAGGAGATTTGGTTCATTACTTCTTGTCAAAAAGGTGGTAGTTTTCAATTGGAGATTTCTCTAGTGTGTTTTCCAGCCACTTTTGAGGTGTTACCTTGCAACTCAATGCTCATCTCACACGCTCACACTCAGGAATTTCATTGGTGTTGTTGTTTTTCCTTTGTGTAGAGCTCTAGAATCATATTGTACTACATTGATCCCAACCTTGAACAACAATAATTATTTGTTTCTTCACACCTTTCCTACTCTCCAAGTTCATCTTATGGAGGTTTGTGATGTAAACTTTGGTAGTTTACTCTCAGTATTGGTTTAGGATAGCGAAATACCACATGCTTTGATTCATCACTCTGAGACTCATGGGTTTGGAACTATGAGAGTTTTCTATAGTCTTCATGGTTGTATCAGTATAATTTAGATGAGGCATAGTACCTCCATGACGATTTATGAGTATGAGTTTGTTGAGCTCTTGCAAAAGATTGCTTTCTTCTTTGCAAGAAGATTTGGAGATGTCACAATTGCAATCATGGTGTTGCTAGATTCCATATGGAGTCCTTCAAGATTTTTAAATTTGAGTCTCATGGATGATAACATTTTGAAATTATAAGGGGGGCTAGTGCAGTTTAGGTATGATGATTTCACTGATGTGATTAGAGTGGTGCAACATCTGCATGGTGGGTCCTTCTTCAGACGAACATGGGACCCAGGGATCCTACTTGATTGGGTTTGGATCAGTCTATTTTTTTTTTGAGTTGTGGTGGCATTGCTTGAGGACAAGCAATTTTGTGAAGGGAAGATTGTAATGTCCCCATTTTTAGCACTACACTTTCCAGTGATTGATGGCCTATTCTCGGATGCTTGTGGGCTAGTCAAAGGAAGAATTAGGGTTTCCTATTTTCTAGGAGGCTTCTTTTGTGATTTTGGGGGTTTGCATGTTGGTGTTTTGTAGATTATTTTTTGGATTTCTTTTGGGTTTTCAAAGAGCTTCAATATGGTATGACATGCATCTAAAATTAGGGTTTCCTATTTTATAGGAGGATGCGTTGGAAGTATTGGAGGTTTACATGTTGGAGTTTTGCAGTTTAGATTATAGATTCCTTCTAGGTTTTCAAAGAGCTTCACAGTGGTGTGACATGCAACTGAAATAGGTAACTTTTCTAGACTTACTATTTTTAGTAAGTTGTGGAAGCTACTCAGAAATGTGGTTAAAATGCATTTGGACACACTAACTATTTTTAGCAGAATGCTATTTATAGTAAGTGTTATTTTTAGCAGTGTTATTTCTGGTAGTGTTTTAGCAATTTGGTACCATGGCTATATTTGGTAGGGCAGTATACTCAGTTTAGTTTCTAGAATTTATGGTGCTTGATTTGGAAAGTTTAATATTGGGTGAAAATAATGTTTAAAGTCAAAATATTAGCTAAGTTTACTTGGATGCCTAGCATAGATATATTTGCAAAATTAAATATATTTTCACTTTATCCTTGGACGCCTAGCTTGGAGAAAATCTCCAAGTGATTATAAGGTATATTTTATTTAATCACCTTGGACACCTATCTTATGCTTATTTGAATTTTTAATAAAGTTATTTGTCTCTCATGTTGGGACAACTTGGGGGAGGGGTTAATGAAATTCAAAATGAAAATTTGAAGTGAAATGAGAATCTCATTTGGGCATCCCTTTTGGAAGAAATTTAGTGAGTTTGAATTTTTGGGTTGGAGAAGTTATAAATACAAGGCCTTGCCTCTTCATTTGATCATCTATTGCTTATCATAATGAAATGTTGCTAAAATTATTTCAAAAACTTTGCTTTGAGGAACGCATACCTCCTAGCTTATACTAGTTTCATGGTTGAGAGATAGTACCCGGTTGGTTTGAGGTTGCTTCTTCATTCAGAGGTTGTAGATAGAGCTTTGCAGAGATGGCTTCATTGATATTTTCTGATTTTGGAGAGTTTTTATCAGTTTTGGTGATGTTGGTGTGGTGCTTTCTTGAAGCACATTTTCGATCATAGCTCCTTGCATGATTTTCTATTGGTTCTGGGTATTGGCCCATTGTTCAAGTCTACCAAGTGGGCACCCCTTCTAGCTAGGTTTTAGATTTTATTGTGAAGATTTTCCCTCTTTAAGTAGGTTGTACTTTCTTTTCATTGCATTGGGAAGCATGCATAAAATATCAGAGGTTGCTTGCTTCTATTTCTTGGTTTGTACTTGCTCACCCTTCTCATATGCTTCATTTGCACTTGGTTTGACATCATTCAAAGGAGTACTGGAAAAGTTATGAGCCTAAAGGTGAAATCTATACTTGTTGGTTTGAGTTTTCAGTTTGCTGCAATTTTATATTAGACTTGTTATTTCAGTTAGTTTGGCCTTATTTCATATGTTGGATATAAAGTACTTGCTAGGAGATTATGCTCTAAAAATTTGGTGATCATAGAACATCTATATCTCATTGTATTTGTAGATTATATCCCATATTGTAACATTGAATCAATAGTACTGGTCAACTCTTTATATTTCTACAACTTACATTTTGTATTCCCACTCTTAGTGAAAGAGACTGGCTTCGCCGTCTTATTTTAGTTTTGCTCTTTTATCATTCCCACTATTTGGTGGAAGAGACATGCCTCGTTGTCTTTACTTTCAACACTTCATTTTTGTACTGCCCGCTAAACAAGCAGAAGGGGTTGGTGAGCCACCCATATATTTACTTTCATGCACTTTGTAATCCTCATAATGCTAATCGGTTGAGCCATCAATCTAGTCCCACTGAATAAGTGGTCGAGTTGCATAATCATTGTTTTTCCATCATTTCAGTTTACAATCTAATGATTCCCAATGCTATATGCTCACACCTTGCCCATCATTGGGATCTTGGTGTACATTCTTGGTGTAGGGTTACATTTTAGTGCTAGTTTTGGATTTGCCAACATTGACGAGTGAATTTTTTGGTGTCAAAATTGAAAAAATTTAAAAGGGTTTATTTCAATCCAAATTCTCCATGGCCACACCATATGCTACTTTAGGGTTTCCTAGTGTTTGGGAAGCAGAAACCATTTTGAAATTCTTGAGTTGTTGTTTTTGGAAATTTTTGTAACTAGGGCAATTTCCTTGTCTTGTTATCATTAAAATCTATAGGTATTTTGTTAACTTTGTTTTAAAATGAGTTTAATATATTAATTTTAAAATCTAAGTTACTATTTTTTGTTTATATATAATTTTCAATTCTCCATCATTATTAGAATTTCCTTGTCCTATTTTAGTCTAAATTATTAGGTTTTTATTTATTCATGTTTAATCTTAAATTATTGTCATTATGCTTTATTTCCATCAAATTTGAATTATTATTCTTCATCAAATCCTCTAGCTATTTTATTGAAGCTTTTGTTTAATTCCCTTTAGAATTGCTTAAATTTTTTGTTACATGGGGACACATCCCCACCCTAAGGCGTTTCAGGGATGGGGTGACACCAGGGGACGTCGCCTCTAATTTTGTATTTTTAGGAAACACCAGGAAACATGTCCCCGATTTAGGAAATGTCTGCAAAACTAGAGGGGACACCTTGCCATCCCCGAAACTACTAGGGGATGGCTAGGCACCCCTTGATTGTACTGGAAACATCTAGGCATCCCCCACAATGTCACTTACAAAAAAAGTTAAAATTAAAAATTCATTGTTCTTTTTAAAATTTCATTGGTTTGTGTTTGGCGTGGGGGTCCCATAGATCCTCCCATGCCCCTCATATACCTAAAAACATAAAACATAATCTCATATACTTGTTTGTTAGGATCCGTTTCTAACTTATTGTTGCTTATACTTTGTAGTTTATAATGTTGTTATATTGTTGTTATACTACTATTGTCATTATTTATGCACATATAGATATTATTGCTATGATGCTATTTATACTTAATAGTTTATCCTAGTTTATCCTATTGTTATGTTGTTATATTGTTGTAAATTGTAATACTACTGTTGTCATTATTGATACACATATTGATTTTGTTGCTATGATGCTATTAGTTATGGTCCATGGAATATTAGCCCTTGAACTCCCATCCCTAAAACGCGTCCCCTACCGTCCCCCTGTCCCCATCCCAAAAACGTCGTGGAACATAGCTTAAATTTAATTCTGAAGAAAATTAGATTAGGTTTACTCATAAAATTAAAATATTTGTTTATGTAGCTAGAGAGGAATTAGTGTAGAAGTTCCTAGTATATGGAAGTAACCTGACACAAAAATATAAAAGCAAAAGAAAATAGATAAAGCAAGAGGGTAAAATGTAAATGGTTGAAACCCCTAGTCCACAATGTTGAAGTATAGCTAACTAAAATTGGCTAAAAAACTGTTCACAAGCTCTTTGAAATTACCTTTCAAAATTTTAGTGGTTCCAACTATGACCATCCTCAAGTGTGTACCAAAGATTAGAGAATTATGTATAGTGGTGACTCATTGAAACTTTATAAAGGCCAAAACAAGCCAACTTTTCTCAATATTTCCATCTAAAACATGTAGGCAAAAATTAAAAAAACAAACTTTGTTATTCATTGTGGATCATTATTTTTCTGTCTTTCAAATTTTCACTCTTAATAGGTTGTCTTTTTTTTTTTTTTGAAAATTGTTTAGTTTTACTAAAAATTTCCATGTGTATCATTTTAAAAAACTTTTAAAGCAATATTTAAGGCTATATAATATATTGTCAATTGACAAAATGACCAAAACTTAATTCTAGTAGAAACTTCTAGTCCTAATCATCATTAATCATCGTATAAAATTTAAAATAAGAATATATATAAATAATTGATTTTATTTTTCTATAGGTACTTATTCCATTATACTAGTACAAGGCTCTTGAAGCTTAATGTTATTTTCTTTAATGAAAGCACTCAAAAGTGTTTATAAAGAAATTTTATTATATATTACAATATTACATTCTCATCAGCTATTTGTGTTTGGGCATCTATAGGTTTAATTTTCTTGTAAATCTAACCTTCCAAATGATATTCAGTTTTACAAATTCTACTTGATTTCTTCCATTCCAAATAGTCATACTCATTTTCTTGACATAAGAGTTTCCTATGATGAAATATCTTGGCCAACAAATTATCACTGATATTTCTCACAAGTCTTTTTGCATGTCCATGATTCTTGGTTGATCTTAGCCTGTCTTCTACTACTAAAGGCAAAGTGACTTACTGTTGTTTTGTTGACTCTAAATCTACCACTGTCCTTTTCTATAGCTTCTTAAAAATAAATTGTTTTGATCCCCTCTCAATTAGTTACATCTTCTCATCATTCTTTTAAGTTTTAAAAGGAGTTATTTCATGAAGGTTATAAGAATGTTAGATTCCCTTGGAAGTTAGAACTGAAATTTATATGTTAGGGTCACTTACCATTTTTCACTTCAAATGTTGGGTACCTTAGTTACCAAATTCAGGCTTTTTGAATCAAATCTAGCAAGATCTGATTTTTTTGGAATGGTTAGATTTCTCTGCTTTAGTCTGGACTCTTCAATTTTAATGGAAATTTTACTCTTTATTTAAAAATTATGTATTTCCAAATTTATGTTTACCTCCCAGACAAATCAATTATTTTGAAGCTCATAACTATGGTGGGTACCATTCAGCAGCTTATTCTCAATTTTATAAGTTGAGCAATAGGTTTGGTTCTTAAATTATTTCTATTCATCCCTCTTATCAATTTCATGACCCTACTATTCTTAATGTGCTATTATGGCTTCAGTTTTGCATGATATTTAGGTTAGTCTATTGCTCTTCTCATGTATAGCCTATGTTGCCTCATTCTCTGCCCCATGAACAAAGCATCTTCTCTAGAAATCAGTTTACGGCTATTACTGTGCTTTTCATCAACAATCTCTTGGTTCTTACATATTGTACACCTATAGTTTATGTCAACTAGTTGTATGTGGTTATCATTATAGGACTGCAGAAAAAATTGAGGTAGTTTTACCATTACTAAAATTCAAGACTAGAATGAATGAATTCATTAGTTTTCATGTACTATTTAATATCTTTTCTTAAAATTACCATAAGTCTATATGCAAAGTGGAAGAATATATGATAATAAAATTGCATGAAAAACCTTGTTCCATTTTTATTTCAGACTTGTCCCCTAGGAAGAGTACTTGAAATAAACATCTCAGAATTTATTATAATGATAACTCCATAACACTTCTTCAAGGAATAAGTCCCCTAATGTTCAACACAAGTTCATTGTTACTCCAAGCCACTTGTCTTTTCTTATATCATTATATTGTTCTGTGAAACATTTAATTCTCACTGAAGATAAGGGAAAGCAGAGTTCATTGTAGCTGTAGGTGAAAATTCATAATTTTCTTATATGGATAATTCTCCACTCATCATAGGCTACAATGGAAACTTATTGATCACATATTGTCATAACGAATGAAATCAAAATGGAACAAGGTTTTTCATACAAGCTTAATATCATATATTCTTCCACTCTGCATATAGAACTATGGTAATATATTAAACAGTACATGAAAAATGATGATGAATTCATTCATTCTTTATTCCTTCTATTTAGCCTAATACATATATCAACCTAGAATTTCTTCTTCTCTAGACATCTTATTCGTCAAGGTTAAATACTTGAACTCAAATTTTCTTATTACTTAAATGGAAATTTCACTTGTTAACTGGCACAAATGAAAATTTCTCTTCTACCTGGCACTAGTAAGAAGTTCCCTAAGCATTAAAAGGGTTGAAGTTCCACCCCAGTCTCACTCATGTCAAGTGAAAATCCTCAAAAGATGTGGAACATCAGTATAAATGGGCCTTCATCATTAAGTAGTTTAATACGTTTTAGAATGTTAAAAAGCAAAGGTCAAGTACAAAATAATTTATTACAAGTCACCAAGTGAATAAATTTACAACATTGCTGTTATTTATTCATAATATGCCCAAAATGTGATAACTGAAAAAAAAAATCATTAAAACTAAACTTATCATAGCGCTGCCCAATCTCAAGTAATGGATTCATACCATTTCTATTCCGACAAAAGTTTCTCAATGCTTGTAGAAGCCATATTCATGCATGGCTCAACTTTTTTTCCTTTGCATTTTCTTGCCACACCAAGTTCTTCTTTCCTTATTTTTGCCCTGTCATTCCACTTCCCATAAAAACAAAAATATCTTTATCTTTTCCCTTTTCTTGATTTCTTGTCTATGGTGTGAAATTGAATTTAAGTTGTGATATATTTCAACCCTGGATCTCCTCTCATATGTGGAACATACAAAACTGAGGTTGAATTTCTTGGTTGTTTCAATGTTTATTGTATCTACACCCTCTCTCTCTATCTATCTACAATTTCGAATTGATAAAACTCAAGGAGCTAATAAATAGGCAAGTAGGTAGCATAATAACAAGTGGGTAACCAACAATCTACTGAATGACTTTTGTGCCAAATTCACTACAAGTTTTGGCTTCAAGGTTGATAAGGTAGGAGGTTGGCCTATTGCTAGTGCCAAAATACTCAGCTTCAACAATTGCTTTCTATTGGGTTTGAATAATTATTGGAGGTGAGAATTGGCAGTGTTTGGTTTGAATAATTGTGTTGCATTTCATTCTTTGGGTATTGTTGTATTGTCAGGGCTGGAAATCTGAATGGCAGGATTAGACACAGGCTGGGAGGTGAAGATGGGACACCCACTTGCACTTTCCTATTTTTTTAGGGTTGAAGACCTTCACCTTCAATATGTTGCAACTAATTGATCTTCAACTCAAAATTTAGCTCTATATTTAAACCCTATGTATGAGATTGAATTCATTTCTCTAATGCATTATGCTTATGCCATTTGATTCTTTTTGATTGAAAGTATTATGTGAGTACTGGATGATGCATTTCTTGTGATATTATGAATTATCATCTGATGTTCATATTACTGAGAATGAGATTGCTTCTGAATTTGGGTTTTACCATCCAAAGAAAAGCTTAGAGAGCCTAATTCGAAACCCAAATTCATGTGTATAAATATTAAATTCCTTCAATCTTAACGATCCTTGCATAATCTAATGTAAGCATCTACAAACTTTAAGGATTTATTAATGAGCAGGTACGTAGCCCCAAATTTTGCAGTACTTAAATCTCTGCTAGATATTATTAAGTTTCATGTCATTGTTTGTGGTAAACTCTAGGGCTTATCTTAAGTAACTATAATAGTTACAAACAGAGCCTAATAATTATTGAAAAAATTAGTTGCTTAGACACATGCTTTAATCTTCTCAGTGCCCTGGTATGTAATTTGTCATATATCTGGCAATAATCATGATGTTTACTGAAAATTTAAGGAAATTTGTTTTGTTCCATTTTGGTCTATTATGCTGCTATTACTGTGTAGACAAATCAATAGGTACTAGTTTTTTATGAGCTTCTAATGAAACAAAACCTTGTTTATATGCTTTTTTGTTTGTGTACTTGTGGCCATTTTTTCATTTCTTACGAATCTATTGCACTTTTCATCTTTTTTGATTTTATGGTTGGTAGTTTGGTTCAGGGCATTGAATAGACAAAATATAAAGGTTTTTCCATTATGATAATAAAGTTAATAGAACATATCTAGTCAAAGATCTCTCAACATAATCTTTTACTCCTTCAAAATACTATAAGCTGAAAATAATATTTTGGATTAATCAACTATAATGTCCCCATTTTTATTCCTATTCTTTTTAGTGACCGTTAGCCTATTCTTAGACTCTCGTAGGCTAGTTAGAGGCAAATTAGGGTTTCCTATTTTATAGGAGGTTTCCTTCTGATTTTTCAGGGGCTGCATGCAGGAGTTTGGAAGTTTGTCTTCTAGGTCTTTCTGGGTTTTCAAAGAGCTTCAGAGAGGTGTGACATGCATTTTCTATAATGTCCCTTCCTTATGCAACTTAGACATTGGCAAAGGTTGGCCTACTACAAGGGTTTCCGTAGGTCAGTAGTTTGGTTAGGGGATCCAACTGGGGTTGTGGAGCCTTGTCGAGAGTTTTTCAAGACTTTAGTTTGGGGTTTAGAGGATGAATCCAAGGTTAATTTGGAAATATTAAAGTTTTCTTTAATGGAATAATAAAGGGGCAAATAGTAACAGAGAATTAGAAGATAAATAGTGAGAAGTTCACCCCCCTTGTGCCATGATGCCTAGAGACATAATTTGAGAGCTTTAAAAACAACTTAAATGATTAAAAAGGGGGCATATTGAAAAACCATGCCTAGCATGAGGACACCAAGTAATTTTTATTAAAATTACTAAAAATTATTCATGTTTCTAAGTTAAAAAAACCCTAAAAGGGGTGACCTCTTTGGGGGAATAGTAAAAAGTTATAAAAGGGAATTGGAGGCTGTCATTTGACATATCATGAATTTATATTTTTAGAGTAGCTTGTAGGTTGGAGCTCAAGGAGGGTTTCTACATGTAGATTTGGCCTTCCAGGAACGAAAACTCTTGGGAGAAGGGAGTGTTGGACGTAGCCCCAACATTCTAGAGGGTAAAAACATCATAGAAAATATTTTTCATCAGTTTGGTAGCAAGTATTTGGGAAGGATATTGCAGATCAATCATTTGGAGGGTAGAAATTCATATCAGATTATAGACTAGACCTTTTGAGGGCATTTCTACCATCTTATAGGATTCCTGTAACAGTCAGCTACACCTCCGTTGGGAATCTGGGATTCAAACCCTAGGTGCCAATTAGAATTCTTGAAGATTTGGAGCTGAAAATTCACCTACAGTAGTTGTAAAACTCATCTCACACCTAGAACTGAAATGTGGAGTCATATTCAGAGCTAGGAGAGTTCAAAATTGTTGTTACATAATTATATCAAACCTAATAATTTTACTTCAGCCTTGTAATAGTTCATTTCCAGGTCTATGGATGAATGGGTATGTTGCATTTAGCCCACAATTTATGTAATTATAGTATTTTAGTAATAGAACTATTGTATACTTCAATTATCTTCTATTTCCAACAATTTTATATGTCATGTTATTTGCATGAAACTCAAAAACACCAAAAAAATTAGAAAAAATGAAAAAACAAACAAAACAAAACCTCTCCTATTCGTTGGTCAAAGACTTCTTGAAAAGACAAATTCAGAAAGATTAGATCAGATTGAGTTGGGAATCTTTTAGTGGTATTAGAGCCATGATCTCACCAGCCTGTGGGCACTCTATTTAGTTTTATGCATCCTATAGAGGTTGGGCCACACAGATACTACACCCACAAGAGATCACACAGACAGTTTGTGGTTGACAATAGTATTCCAGGTGCAGCTATGGGAGATTCACATGATGGTAGTAGAAGTCCCCATCAAAGGGAGAGACAAAATCCGCAAGAAGATCCTGATCATGAGTTATTCAGAACTCTCATTAATACCCAACCACTGATTGTACAAGATTTAGATAGAATTTAGAATACCCTTGATAGAATGGATTTGGGTCGGCATAGGGATAGGTGTGGCAGACATGACAAACATGATAGGGCTAATAGGTCTGTTATAGTTATAGGCAGCCATGGGAGTAGTAGGGCTCCCCCATTGATGGACAGTACTCTTGGTTCTCCTAGGTGGGACAAGACTCATACACGTACAATAGATAGGGCCATGTAGCCTCATTTTCCTCCTAGAGATGAGCCACCACTAGTTGATCCGCTTGAAGGTGTGGAGTTTCAGGATGTTATCACAGCGAGTGATGAGTGGGCATATCTCCCAGAGCATGTTAGAGAGGATTTCCCACTACATCAGTATTGTTCATAGCATAGAGATAGCATGAGGAACCATGGTGATAGAGAGCCCAGATAACAACATAATGGTGACCTCCATCGAGCTACTAGAAAGATCACTTTATCTTCCTTTAATGGTAGCGAGAAGATCACTGCTTGAGCTTGGGTGCACAAGCTAGACATCTACATTTCACTTAAGTCAATGCTTGAGGACAAGGCCATCTAGTTTTTAGTACTACACTTGGAGGGTGTGGCTTATGATTGGTGGCATCATGGTTTGGTTACCCAAAACCATAGACTTATTCACTCTTATAGGGAGTTCACTAAGCAGATGATTGCCAAATTTGACCGTAAGGATGTTGAGTTATACTATAGAGATTTAACACTTCTATGACATGTTGGACATGTTGAAACTTACATAAATGAGTTTCAATGCATTACAGTTATGGTTATTGAGATGCTTGATAGACATGTGGTGATGCTTTTCATAGAGGGTTTATATGAAAGGTTGCAGGGTTTGGTCAAGGCTCTTAAGCCTAAGACTTTACATGAGGCAATTCAGATTACCCTAGACCTTGATACTACACCACCTCCTACTTCTTATTAGCATAATAAGAAGTTTTCCAAGGGTCCAAGCCTTTTTAGAAATCTTTGACACAACACAAGAGTACACCATCTCCTCCCAGGATGGATCAAGAGACACATAATGAGTTGAGAAGGAAGAAGCTATGCTTCACATGTAAGGAGCCTTGGGATTCTAGACACCGATGCCTTTGGAAAGGAAATCCACATCTCATTGAGGTTGTGTCTAATGTGGATGATGAGCATGTACATGATACAGATTTAGAGGGAAGCGATGGTGAGGATGTACGGGAGGCCCCATAGCTGGAGCTTGGAGTGGGTGATGCATTGGGTGCACCCAATCCTATCATTGCCACTCTTTCAGGAGTCCCTAGATACCATTCCTTCTGCTTGAAGGGAGTGATTAATGGATAGCATGCGACTTGCCTTGTTGATAGTGGTGCCACACACAATTGTATTAATGAGGGATTGGTTTCTAAGAAAGGATTGCAGGCTGAGGATTTTCCTGGTTTCAGTGTGACAATAGCAAATGGATTTTCTCTGAGATGCACTAGGGTTGTTTTGTAACTTAGTATATAGTTGGGAGATTACACCTTGATGGATGATTTTTATGTGGTGGGTCTAGGTGACATTGATGTAGTGTTAGGTATCTAACGGTTACAGTCACTCGACAAGTATATATAGGATTTTAAGAGGATGGAGCTGGAGTTTACAGTTGGTGGCAAGAAGGTTGTGTTGAAGGCTCTCTCAGATGGTGGACCCATGGTAGTTTCAGCACATAGGATGAGTCTATTTTCAGGCATGGGGATATTACTTGGGTGACATAGTGTTTCATTTTGTCTAAGTCACCTTCTTCAGATGATAGACCAACATTTCATGTAGCTATCCAGATAGTGTTGGATGGGCATAGCGTGGTGTTTGGAGACCTTCCTTCTGGTAGACCTCCTAACCATGGGTTTGAGCATGTGATAGAGCTAGAGGAGGGTGCCAAGCCTATGATTATTCTCCCTTATCATCATCCTAAGGTGTATAAGGAAGAGATAAAGAAGACCATTCGAGAGTTATTGAACATGGAATTCATCAAGCCTAGTTCTAGCCCCTTCGCTTCTTTCATGGTGTTGGTGAAAAAGAAGGATGGCACTATGTGCATGTGCATTGACTACCATGCACTCAATAAGAAAAAAATTAAGAACATGTATTTGATTTTGTGCATAGATGAGTTACTAGATGAGCTCCATGGGGCAGTGTATTTTTCAAAGGTTGATCTTTGATCAAGATACTATCATATCCGTGTTTGTGAGGAGGATATCCATAAGACAACATTCAGATTCCACTATGGACACTATGAGTTTTTAGTGATGCCATTCGGTCTCATTAACACACTTGCTACATTTCGGTCATGCATGAATCATGTGTTCAATAAGTAGCTGCGTAAGTATGTGCTTGTATTCTTCAATGACATTCTGATATACAGTAGAACCTAGGAGGAGCACATGAGGAATTTGGATGAGATTCTTGGTATTATGGAGGCTCAATCTTTGTATGCCAAAATTTCCAAATGCAAATTTGGATTTATAGAGATATTATATTTGGGACATGTGATTTTTGCGGATGGAGTGAAGGTTCACCATGATAAGATACAGGCAATGCTAGATTGGCTGCCACCTAGGAATGTTTCAGAGTTGCATAGTTTCCTAGGATTATGTACATATTATAGGAGATTTGTTAAGGGGTATTCACAGCTAGCAGCTCTTTTGATATATCTTACATGGAAGGAGGCTTTTATATGGATAGATTATGCATAGAGGGTATTTGATAGGCTCAAGCAGGCTATGAGCACATGTCCAATTTTAGCTCTTCCAAAAGTCTCTCAACCCTTTGTTTTAGAGTGTGATGCATTAGGAGGGGGCATAGGAGTGTTATGCAAAACCACCATCCCATTACATATGAGAGTAGGAAACTGAGGGATAATGAGATATTGTACTCCACATATGATAGGAGATGCTCACCATTATGCATGCCTTGGAAAAGTTTTGACAGTATTTGGAGGGTGGGAAGTTTGTGGTGAGAAATGACCACAATAGCCTGAAATACTTCTTAGAATAGAAAGAACTTAATGAGCGCCAACAAAAGTGGGTCAGCAAGATTCAGGCATATGATTTTGACATTGAATTTGTCATGGGGAAGAAAAATATTGTTGTTGATGCACTTTCTAGGAGGCCTTCAGTTATTGCCCTTTGTTCCATGAGTGAGATTTTAGCTGATTGGAAGTCTCAATTTTTAGTTGAGTATTCCAAAAATTAGTTCGCATGTGAGGTTTTGAATGGATAGGTTCAGGATGACAGGTGCACTCTAATTGATGATGTGATAGACTACAAGAATAGAATCCATTTAGTTCCTAGATCGAATCTGAAGGAAAAGATTATACGTGCCATCCATGATACACCACTAGCAAGACATCTTGGGTACTTCAAGATATACAAGAAGGTTCATGAGAGATTCTCATGGAAGGGTCTCAAGGATGATGTCCTATGTTATGTTCATGAGTGTGTGACTTGTTGGCAGAACAAGTTAGAGCATACTTTTGTAGCTGGACTTCTGCAACTATTGCCTATTCCAGAGCAAAAGTGGGAAGGTATATCAATGAATTTCATTATTGGTCTTTTGAGAGTTTAGGGGAAGGACTGCATATATGTGGTTGTTGATAGATTGATGAAGTATGCACACTTCTTTTCTATCACAGCCTATTTCACAGCTTCACAGGTGGTAGAGTTATTCTTTTGTGAGGTATTCTACCTCCATGGACTCCCTAGGACCATTGTCAGTGATCAGGATAGTAGATTCATGAGTATATTTTGGCAGGAACTATTCCAAATTATAGGTACAAAGTTGACCCCCAACACCAGTTACCACCCTCAGACTGATGGGTAGATAGAGATTGTCAACAAGTGGGTGGAGGGATATTTGTGTAATTATATTTTGGGTCAACAAAGAGCATGGGTGCATTGGTTATATTTGAGAAAGTATTGTTATAACACTACGCATCATATGTCTATTAGCATGAATCCCTTCCGAGCTCTATATACTTATGATGTGTTATCGTTTGTGGATTTGGTGCTAGGTGATAGCAGAGTGCCTAGAACTTGAGAGTGGCTTCAGGACAATTAGGATATCCTTAAGGCACTTAAGGATAACATTTAGTAGACACTAAATCAAAAGAAGCTTTATGTTGATTGGCATCAGATTGAGAGAACCTTTAAGGTTGGTGATATGGTTTTTTTGCGTCTACAACCCTACAAGTAGAGTACACTCAAGAGGAGTGGGGATGAAAAACTCAAGCCTAGATTTTATGGACCATACAGAGTTCTCCAGAGGATTGGAGAGGTTTCTTACAAGCATGAGTTACCCTCAAAGAGTAAGATACATAATTTTTTTCATGTTTCTTATTTGAAGAAGGCTTTGGGGCAGCATGTTACTTCATCACCAGATTAGCCTCCATTGGATGAGGAGGGTTGGTTGATATTGATTCTTGCAAAGATTCTTGATATGAGGGAGAGAAGGTTGAGAAATAGAGTTATCCAGGTGTATTTGGTACAATGGAAGGACTTTCCATTGGATGATGCCACGTGGGAAGGAGAGATGATACTCCAGCATCCAACTTTACATTTGCTTGGGGGAAAGCAATCCTAGGAAGGGAGGACTGTAATGTCCCTTCCTTAGGCAACTCAGACATTGGCAGAGGTTAGTCTACTACAAGGGTTCATGTAGGTCAGTAGTTTGGTTAGGGGACCCAACCAGGGTTGTGGAGCCTTGTCGAGAGATTTTCAAGCCTTCAATTTGGGGTTTAGAGGATGAGTCCAAGGTTAATTTTGAAATATTAAAGTTTCCCTTAATGGAATAGCAAAGGGGTGAATAGTAACAGAGAATTAGAAGATGAATAGTGAAAATTTCACCCCCCTTGTGCCATGATGCCTAGAGACATAACTTGAGAGCTTTAAAAATAACTTAAATGATTAAAATGGAGGCATATTGAAAATCCAAGCCTAGCATGAGGAGACCAAGTAATTTTTATTAAAATTACCAAAAATTATTCATGTTGCTAAGTTAAAAAAACCCTAAAAGGGGCAACCTCTTTGGGGGAATAGTAAAAAGTTATATAAGGGAGTTGGAGGCTACCATTTGACATATCATGATTTTATATTTTCAAAGTAGCTTGTAGGTTGGAGCTCAAGGAGGGTTTCTACATGTAGATTTGGCCTTCCAAGAACAAAAAATCTTGGGAGAAGGGAGTGTTGGTCGTAGACCCAACATTCTATAGGGTGAAAACATCATAGAAAATATTTTCTTATTAGTTTGGTAGCAAGTATTTGGGAAGGATATTGCATATCAGTCATTTGGAGGGGCAGAAATTCGTATCAGATTATAGACCAAACCTTTTTGAGGGAATTTCTACCATCTTATAGAAGTCTTATAGTCAGCCGCACCTCCATTGGGAATTTGGGCTTCAAACCCTAAGTCCTAAGTAGAATTCTTGAAGATTTGGAGCTGAAAATTCACCTACAACAGTTGCAAAACTCATCTCACACCTGGATCCGAATTGTGGAGTCATATTCAGAGTTGGGAAAGTTCAAAATTGCTATTACAGAATGATATTAGACCTGAGAATTTTACTTTAGCCTTGTAATAGTTCATTTCTAGGTGTATGGATGAATGGGTATGTTGTGCATTTAGCCCACATTTATGTAATTACAATATTTTAGTAATAGAACTATTGTATACTTCAGTTATCTTCTATTTCCAACAATTGTATACGTCATGTTATTTACATAAAACTCAAAAACACCAAAAAAATTAGAGAAAACACAAAAATAAACAAAAGAAAACCTCTCCTATTTGCTAGTCAAAGACTTCTTGAAAAGGAAAACTCAAAAAAATCAGATCAATTTGGGTTGGGAATCTTTCATTTTCATTAGACGATTTTTTTGGACTTACTATTTTTAATAAGTTACAATGGCTGCCCACTTTGTGCTCAAACCATTACTGAATTTGACTCCATTTTCTGATGGATGTTTGTCAGTCATTCGACAAATATTTGTCAGAAAAGTGACAAAATGACGAAAAAATTTTTGTCTCTATTTTTTCATCACAATTCCAATGATGCATTAAACGTCAAAATAACGGTGCAAATTCGTCTGTCATCGGCATCATAAAATGGCTCGGATGTTTGTCACAATATCGATGAAAACTTTGTGTATCCACTGACGAATTACAACCAAAATACAATTGCAATGGCTCTTCCAAAGTGTCAAAACAACACTAAAATTTCGTCACCATTTCAACGAAATGGGAAAGTATTTACAACAAAGCCTTCTTCGCAACTAAGCAACTTTGTCAGACCTTTTCTATGATTCATCGGTGGCATTTTTCGAAATTGTGATGAAATGGGCAAGGAGTTACGATGAAGCCTTTGTCACAACTAAGTAACTTCGTTGGACCTTTTCTATGATTCGTCATTGGAATTTGTCAAACTTGCGATGAAATGGGCAAGGAGTTACAATGAAGCCTTTGTCACAGCTAATCAACTTCGCCAGACCTTTTCTGTGATTCATTAGTGGACTTTGTTGAAATTGTGACGAAATGGGCAAGGAGTTATGATGAGGCCTTCGTTGCAGCTATAGCAACTTCGTCAGACTTTTTTGATGATTCGTCGGTTGTTTTTGTCAAAATTTCGATGAAACAATGCATTTAAAAAAAATATTCGTTGAAATGTCCCATCGGTGAGAGATCAATCATCGACACAAGATAGAAAACTAACTCTGATAGTCCATGTCTTGCCAATGACTTCCGTCGGCAAGACAAATCCAATGTCACATCGATTTGACCTCTTCAGGAGTTTTGAACACTGCTGGTTATCAGCAAGACATTCTGAGGGTCTCGCTGATTAAACAAGTGTCTAAGAGAAAGTAAACAAATGGAACCTATTAATTTTCTTATTTTGAGGTTCTTTAAATCATAGAATAGATACCATCTTCTTGTGTATAATGTACTTATATTCAGATTTGAATTCGAGACCAATTGTCATTACACATTCCATTTTACTTGCACAGAGTATTCTATAAGCAATATATTGATAATGCCAAATGATTTATAGTGTTGTACAACTCTACCTATCATCACAGTTATGTTGTCCCCCCTGAGAGAATCCTACAAAGATAAATTTACAATACCAAGTCAAATAATATGAAAAAGACTTACTTCCATACAAATTAAATGATTATTCTCACAATGGCAATTGTCTAATTACAACAACAATTCCATGAAAGGTTATCTATGCTTTATAAGAGATGACTGATCATACATACAGACTGCAAGATGCATAGAAAAATCATTACACTTGAGAACAACCAAGGGCTAACAAGGGAAGGAGTTAAGAAACATCTAGATTAAAGAGAAAATGTGTAGGGAAAATGTTGAGCAATGTCAAGAGAACAGAGCTTGTAGAACATATTCTTGACCTAATCAAGCTCTTGAACAACTTAAACAAAATTAAAATACTAACACATACATGAGACATGTAATGAGCTTCCAATATTTGCTATCTTTTTCATTAATGCAGAGGTGGGTAAAGGAGAAATAATTATAATTGTAACACTATTCATAGTCCAGTAAATTATGTTCATAATTTGTGTTCAATGGACCTCAGTTTTATCATTATACTGCCCATCTAATACCATATTTTAATCTAGGGTTCAACTATCTCGATCTAAAGAAGCACCTTCAATTAACCATTTAAAGTACTATAAAATAAGGTAAGACTTTACTTGAGAAAGATTGGGTACACTTGTAGGATTAAAGTTCTCGCAATCATCGGGATTTATTGGAACACAGACACAACCTGCAACATATGAAGTAATGGATGACTACAAGTTAGTGAAATGGTCCTTAATATGTGACTGGTTTGCAAATTGATTGGTAGAAAATAAGGTTACAAACAGATCTACATGAAAAATTATAAGGACAATCTACTGTAATCATTAAAATAGATGAAAAGTGCAAAGGAAAGAGTTGAGCTACATCTCTAGAGCCTAAAAAAAATCACATGCAAGAAACATAAAAAAAGAACAAACCAGTTTTTGGATGAATACAAAATGGTGTCTTCAGCAAGTGATTCATATGCTTTCACACCTGACACAGGACATTAAGAATATTTTAGTCTCCCTTTGTGAAATTAACTACTTACAGAATAAACCCAGAAACTAATATTATATACCTCCATGTCTAGCCAAGGGTAGGTATAAGAGAAAAAAAATTCTTCAATGCAATGCCAAAAAATATCAATGTGTGTGTAGGTTTGTATTACTCAAAATATCATTTCACTGCCTAAGGAAAAATACCAAAGTGATGTTCTAAATTTCAATCTTCACATAGGTTCCCTTATTGCTACACATGCATATACAAGCATTATTAGAGCTCTAAACTATTCAAATATTAAGGATTTAATTAGCTATAAGATGGAAAGTTGTTGTTTAGACATAATCCATCATCTTTTACATATCTTTATTCACTCCTAGCACTTCAAATAAATTTGTGTAAATGAGACAGAAATGCGAATCTTTTATGAAAAGAAAATTCTTAAAAGGAGGGGGAGAGAGCAAAGGGAAGGGGGCAAGAGAATGCTTGAATGTATAGCAAAGTATAATATTTTGATCATTATAACAATGAAACAAATCTTAAGTTTGAAGCATTAATATCATTTACAACATTTATGATCAAGAATGAATGTAAGTAGAGAAACTTTTGCATACCTGCAGATGGTACAAAATTTCATGGTTAAGTCAAAGCCTCCCATCAACAACAAGATCCAAATATCCGTGTATCTATCTCAATCGAGCCTCTAAACCCTTCAGAGCTGTCAATTTTTCCACTAACCTGTTATGCACAAAAGTCAAATTTTAGAGTTATGTCACCACTAAAAATAGAAGAAATGGAGCTTTGAAACCAAATCCACACACAACACAATGTGGTATTCATACAAAGCCATACAAACAAACTAAACTCAGAACATTGGAATGGGAAACAACTTCAAATTATGAGGCAGAGCATGGATTCAGGGTATAAAGAATCATTTTTCTACCACCATGGTGAAAAATTAGCACTTTCTTTCATCTTTGCATATTGGTTTGATGCTTCAAACGATGCATTTCTTATATTGAAAAGTGCATTACCTTTTTGAGGTTCTCTTTGTTTCAAGAATAGTTTAATATTCTCTACTTAACAGGGCCAACCACATGACGGTGGAAGCTCATTTAGCCCCTCCCCCCCTCACATCACTCTCAATTCTCCATACCCAATCATATAACATTAATCATTCATTCATCCATTAATAACACATAACATTCATTCATTAACATATAAAATTCATTAATTAACATATTCACATTCATTCATTAACATATAATATTCATTCTTTTAGTTTTTACATATTATAAAAAATATGGTTGTCATGATATGATTACAATCGCTTTTTTTTTTGTTTCTTTTTTAAAGCTACAAAAATCTGAAGTGGAGTATCATTTTCTAAATCAATATATGTCCCCCTTTAGTTGTTCTGCCCTCTGCTCATGATCTTGATGTACACCTAGTCGTCTGCTCATGATGTGGACGTCACTGCAAGGGGGGTCTGCTGTAATAAGAAAGAAATGTTAAACTGATATGTTTTATTATTATTGTTACAAGTATTTCATTAATTAAAAGAACATTCTAAAGAGTGGTTCTCTTTACCTGATGGGTCCACATCATGTTTCTAAACTTTTGTTATAGACTCATGCTCAACATGCTGAACACCCTCTAAATCTTGATCTGTAGTTGAAACACGAAAGGTTACATTAATGAATACACCAATTGAAATTAAATATGTTTAAGAGAACATGAGAGTGGTCCTCTTTACCTAATAGGGCCACATCATGTTCCTGATCTTCTCTAGCCTGATCATGCTCAACACGTTGATCACACTCTACATGCTCTAAAGTTGAAACACAAAAGGTTACATTAATTAATACACCAATTGCAATTAAATATATTTAAAAGAACTTTAGAGTAGTCCTCTTTACCTGATGGGGCCACATCATGTTCCTGATCTTCTCTAGCCTGATCATGCTCAACATGTTGATCACACTCTACATGCTTTAAAATACCAGGATGCACAACATGACCTTCATTTGTAGGTTGTGCTCCACCCTCACCAGGCTGCATTCCAATGTCATGTGTAGTATTATCATTGCTTGAATGTTTAAAACAAATAGGCATGTAATTACTTTATGGTGGAAATTAATATTGAATAGATTGCACAAGTATTCAATTTTAAATAAACTTTATTGAGTTTATTTACCTGCGTGTCGGATGTAGTAGAAGATTGTGTTTGCCCAGTCAAGACTCTTAGGCGTTCAACCACGGCTCCATAGCCTTGCTAGAAGGCAATCTTTAGGTCCTCTTCTATGGGAACTCTGTTGAATTCAGAGCCCTACATTTTTGCATAAGATCATGAATTTTGCTTCTATGGTGTGATAAAACCAAAATTGTTTTCAATTTATTATTTGGATGCAATATTTCATTTATTGATACTTACAATTCATGCGGCTAATTTCATATAACCACCAAAGCCAAGTTTTTGTTGCCTGTGCTTTTCTAATCTTTCCTTTGTTGCCTTCGATGTGTTGGGCAGCCTATAAAAAGTTTGAAATACGTTAGATTATGTAAAAAAAAAAAAGTAATCAGTATAAAATTACATTGTTGATAGTATCACATACCTTCCTTGGCCCAATGGTGTCTTTCCTTTTTTTCTTTTCAGCCTTCTCCTTTCCATCTGACACTAGGTCCTTCCACTTCCTCTCCGGAATCATGGGGGGATGCTCATAATTTTTGTTCTTCTCTAAATGTGACTTGTATTGGTCCCTCACATACTTTAGATAGGTACTTGCTTTTTTAAGGACCTTGGTTCAATTAAATGTTTTATCACCGAACATCACAACTAAACGACTAATGAGCTCATCTTTTAAATCTTGATTTTGGGCATTCCACTATGTACGTATGGTGGGCCCGAAGAGCTCCAATGTAATATCACGTAGATGTTTATAAAAAACATCATTTCCTACAAAATGATCATGGGGTCAATAGTCTAAAAAGAGCGATCAATAAGTAAATTTCAATTGGATTATATATAATAATAATTAAAATATTTTAAAGTACCTGGTACCTTCTCTATCTTTATGTGAACGAAATCCTCGGTCACCACAAATGTGACCAGAAATGTTCTCATACTAGTAATACGGGAAGATCCTTGAAATGCTGCTAAAACATCACTAGTACTAGTGGCCTATGCATCCCTAGGTACATGTCCTAACGCATGTTCTGGCATGTGTTCATTGCCAAAGAGTGCATTAATAGATTCCTGCATGGTATGTGTTGCCAAAATTTAGACGACAATATAGGCATGGATGATGGGGTCAGATGATGTGATGTATGTACAGGAAGATCAGGATGGACACTTGTACCAACCCCTACTCCTCGGGCAGCACTTGCAGTACCCAGATCATGGCTAGGAGCAACACAAGGAGACAAATAATCCTATAAAAACAACACATGTTTTAGTTCATGACATAAAAGAGAACAAAATATAAAACCATGAATGAACTTATGCTATAATTAAAGACCTCATGATAGCTTACTTGCAAGTTTTGTGATCTCTTAGTCAATATTTTAACCCTCTCTCTTATCTCATCTGTTTGAGGCACTATGAATATCACCTTAACAATTTCTTCATTGCATTTTTTTTGGATCTTCCTTATCATATCGAGAGGGTTTTCTGAATAAGAAATGTCATCATCACAAAATATTGACTACACCTCACTATGGATGCTCTCGTCTACTACTGGTGCCTTTCCCCGATCATTCGATTGCAACAAGAATATTAAAAACATTATCAAAATTAACCCAATAAACTTATAAAAAAAATATAATAATAAAACATTTTGCTCATATCTAATTTGTACAATTACAATGAGGTAAACCTGTTGGGTAGAAGTGCCTGAAAATACATCACGATCTATGCTCTAGGCCAAAGCCTTCTCCATACGATCAATGTCTCGTTGTGAAAAAAATTAAATATAAAAAAACATTACTGAAATGAAACCAATAGACTGACAAAAGAAAACATAAGAATAAAATAGTATATTGGAGTCATTAATTGGAGGTTGGGTAAAATGGTACATAGTATGTACCACCCCCATAGTAACTATGTTTGTAACTAAGTGATTCAAATTGTACTTGATTAGCAACTCTTCCCCTATAGTTATTGATTTTATCACACATACGAATACACAGTTTCCCTTATGCACCTTGAATATGCAATTGTGTTGCTTATTTGTTGACCCAAGTCGTGTACTATTTATAAACCCTGTAATATTCCCTGATGCTTTTGGCCTTCCATCAATGTACATAGCCACTCCTTTATTTTGATCCTTATCTTTTAGCTGTATATAATTTGCTGACAATGCATGCCTACGCATACTTCGTGTATATCAAACTAGTTGCATCCAATCTTTGTAACTATAACAAGGTTTGACATACTCCATCAATTCAATAATTTTTTCGTAACAAACCTTTATGCCGTCCATGCAAAATAGGCCCAAACCATGTAATGATGATGGTGTTATGCGATATATCCTCTCGTTGACACAAAAATCAGTGTTTATTGGAGGAAGTTCCTTGGGTACCCATTGTTTTTGTAGATGTTTGTACCTCAAGGGCACCTCGACGTCGCCTATGCTCTCATCATCATAAGAATATGACCCCCCTTCAGCAACAAAAAATTCCATGCGTTTACAAAATTTTCTTCTAATCTTTTGACCTCTAGTTGATCTCCCTCTTTTAGACATACTACATGTCTCGCTTTCCTCTTCTCTTCCTGAATTTCCCTCGCTTGAGGAAGACGGATCTGACAAATACCTATTTGGTGGTACCTACACTCATAAGGATGTTGGATGAAGTTCTTTCATGGTGATGTGATCCCAAGATGACATTATGATTAATCTATCATTTCATCGCTAGAATTTCATAGGTTATAAGGTAATCAAGTCTTGATAGATTGCAAGTTATTGTTACTACCATCAAAATGTGTCCATCACAAATCAAATCTACTTAACATTTTAACTCCCAAACTTTGTAACAAGTGTTAAATGTGACTATGGTCCACCAGTTACACAACCGAGGCCTCAAATTTATTCTCTAATTGTAATCAAAGGACTTTTGCTCTTCATTCAAGTAAATAAACTTGAAGGGAAACACCACCAAGTGGTTTATTGGACACCTACATGACTAAAAATAGCAGCAAATTTACATTTAATTTCCATATGTCTAAGTGGTTAACGGGGAGGGAGTGTGTACTAGGCCTGGTTAAGTCATCATAAGTTTATGCTTTGCAATTTTTTTTAAGTCATCTTAAATCTTCCTATGTCTAATTGCTAGGAGACTTTTGGTATGTTTTAAGGTAGGATGATTGATGAAAGAGCCCAAAGAGCCTTTCTCCATGGTATCCAGGTACACATAGCAACGATCTTCTCTTATATGGTTGGACATGATTTAAAGAACTTAGCTAGAAATTATTCATTTAACCTAAGTTTTTCTCGTAATGCCATCATTGGAAAAGTATGATAAAACTCTTCTATTATGAAGAATTGGTCTATGTGCCTCTAGTAATCGCCATAAATGTTTGTAAGGATAAAATGACTAATTGCATCAAGTAGGAGAGAATCAACTTTGAGTTCTTTAAAGATTATATTCCTCTATTCATAATTTTTAAGGGTTGTGTGTGGAGGAGGTTATCACTACCAAGAAGGGAGGAGACCTTTCCTTGTATTCTTTTATAATTTTCATTATTCTTATTTATTTTACACTTACATTTACGCATACGCATACATATGCATTTACTATTTTCTTTTATTTCTCATGTAGTTTAATAGTTTGATCAATTTCATATTATATGTGTGGAAGACTTTAGAATTTTAATTACATTAATTTATGGATATGTTGTATCTATAACACTACAAAACCATATGCTCTTTGCAGTTACACTTGCATTTAGAAATACACATTTATATACATAGATATAGATTTCTTTAATGATATGTTGCATTTATTGTTCTAGGAGAGCATACAAGAATTGCATTTACATTTACATTTAAAATACATATACATACATACATACATATATGTGTGTGTGTGTGTGTGTCATTTATATTCAATGTTTAGAAACAACCCATTAGGTTTGCACATAGATAAAAATTCATAAAATCAAATCTCCCATACATGTTTTGTTGAAACCTAGGCTTGAACCTCTCATTTCACATGCTTTTCTTCACAAAACTATTGAGGACAACAGCTATACCTTCTTTATTTCTCATCCCACTATTCATGCATCCTACAATTACACAAGATCCATGGGGCCTCTTACACAAGCTACAGTAATCACAAAAGTGTAAGAGCCACTTTATATCATGTTCGACTACAAAACCCTCAAAAATAGGGTAACTCAGATTATGATTTGTTGGTGAGCTATATGGACAAAATCATTAGCACCAGCTCATTCTTGGAGTCTTTTGAAAGAGAAGTGAATCAGGTGGCAGTTAAGTACAAACCTTATAGTTTCAAGGTGAATGAGGTGATCAATTTTGATTGGCCAACTAATGAAGAGTACCAGAAATGGGTAAATGTATATTTAACCGAGGAAGAGTGAAAAGGAGTAGATTGCTAACAGTTCACAAATCAGCTATTGCAGTTACAATAGATTCCAGTTTTTTTTTTGGTGAGAGTCTAGGCGCAAAAGTCTTGAAGTTTTTTGTTGTTGCATCAACCATTCTCAGGGGACACGATGAACAAGAAGATTCTCTAGGGAGATTGTTGTTGTAACAAATTTTTGGAATATCACAAGGCGGTCCAATTGGCTGGTGACACGTGTGCTTTCTATCCTGATGCTTGTTTGCTCCTTTTTCTATAAGAAGGATTTCAAGGCCAAAAGTACGAGTTAGCAAGTTAGATATTTTTGGTCGAGTCTAGATGAAGTTGTAGAGAAAATTGTAAAGTCTGATGGTTTTAGGGAAAATGCAATTTAGGTTTTGAGTCATTCTATAGTAGGTTTTGAATTCATGGGGATTTGATGTTTTATGATAGTACTAGCATTTGAATTGATATGATTAATTCAAACTCATGTCTCTCCATTGTACAAGCATACCTGAATTTTGAATAAAATGATCAAGGGTTGTTTCTTTCATCTTACTGTTGTGGTGTGTATAATTCTTGTTTTAGGTTCAATTCAAGGAATTAATTAAAATGCTTGAATGGGATTGTAGGTGGATATGTTCTGTTTATCCCAGTAGGAAAAGGACTTCTCAGGAAAACCTAAGTACTAGTCCCTAGCTCTAGCTTCAAAAGTTCTATCAAAAAATCTCATCCACATATCCTGATCCCTAAATGAATGTTTCACCATGAAGCTATAAAATTTTGGACATGTATATCTCCTTCACACACATTGTATCCATTAAATCTAGGCATCTATTTATAGACTCGAGATGACATACTTTTAACCTTGTAATCAATCCATGACAAGTCTAATTGGTCATATAATGAATCAAATGAATTAAAAAAAGGTGCAACAATTTGACTAATAGACCTAGCATGATTGTCTCTCAATTGGGCTTGCATAGCCATCAGGTGCCTTTTATTCAATTCTTTAACTCCTCTTTTGAATACAACTTTCCACTCCGGCCTTATGCTAGGCTTGTTTACACTTGGTTTCATGCACCTTTTGGTATCAACTATCTAAGGATTTTCAGATTTATGAAGCTTTTTGACAATATGCATCCAAGTTTCTAATGGCATGGTTATTTCTCTTTTATAATCCATGGATGTATGCAAATCTGATTTTAACTAATAATGTACAATCACAATTATACCAATATGAAGAAAAACTACAAATAGATAGTAATTCTTAAGATATACAACTTCATTATAACCATCCATACTTGCAAGTTTGTGAATAAAATTTTAAGTGGAGCAACAATTATGTACCTTCACACCTCCAATTACTGTAACTTTGAATAGAGCATTTTCAGGTTACAAATAACAAATAAAAGCCCTTCATATGTAGAAATTGTCTAAGCAGAGTCGCCACCTCTTCAACAAGAGGAAAACCTTTGAAGCAAGGATATATTTATCTAAGTTCTTCCAACAGAGTCACCTTAGGGCTACAACAAACCAATTTGCAGATTTATAACTTCTTCAACATTTGAACTAGATTTTCATTTTGTTTTGACTCTTTTAAATGGTCTTCGACACATTCGTATCAAGGATACAAAGGTGTCCCCAGTAAAGTCGCCATTTTTGTTGGTTATTTTTTTAGAACCAAACTTAATCTCAGTCCTAACCTATGAGCTTCCCACAACCCAATTATCAGCTAGGTTGAGGATTGGCCAACACTTAAGTAAAGTAATTAGTACTTCACATCTTCTCTTCAAGCTCTGTGAAACCTAGGGAGGGTAATCCCATGCAGACTCGTAATATCTCTCATTTATTCAAGAGTATTCCTTTGCACAGATGCACTATTCCATGAAAATCACCTCTATCAAAGGTTTGGAAAACATCAAATAAAAGTTACTTATTTTCATGGAGTGCGCCTTCATACATAAGAGTTGGGACATTGTAATTTAAAGTATTTTGAATCATTCTTCATCTTGAATCCTAGACCCAATTCAATACTGGCTCAACTAATTATAAGATAAACTAATAAAATAATTATTTATTTATCTAAGGAAGAAAATGAGTTACAACTGGTATTCAATCAGTAATACAATTTTGATTGAACCTCAAAAATTAGTGGACCATTAGAGTGTCACTTTGTAACATCTAACTCACTGTGTCTACAAAATATCACTTCCTTACTAAATCCTATATTCTTTTCTCACAAACTAATGAGCTCATTTCAACGTTTAATCAATTCATTGAACTAAAGCATATAAAAAATTCATACACTTTGTGCAAATGACAAAAGACAAATGAAATTGTTATTAACAATCTTCATTCATAACTTGGAAGAAAATACATAGGAAAGCAATATTTTGAAACTAAAATTCTTCTTCATTTCTAATATTTCTTTGTAAAACCATATTTAAGATTCGTATACAATATAACTTTCATCTTAAACTTGCTTACGATATATCTACTAGAGTATCTATTTGCATTCTATTATTCTATTAGAGCATAGTATTTACTGTGATCGTGTCTAGACTCAAAATTTTGAACTCCCTCTTTTCAGCCATGAAATCCTCTTTATATAAAACAAGGGAACAACAAGCACCCGACTGAATTACAATTTCACTTTCATTTGAGTTCATTTCAAAAACCTAATTCTAACTAACTCCTCAAAGAACTCCTAGGAGGTTTCATACGCAATCATTCGAGAACAAGGGAGGACAAAAGGGAAAAAAAATGTGCAGGATATTTGTGGTCGTTGTCACAACATTTGTTGTTTGAAACAAAAAGATTCCACTCATATCTTCTTGAAGACTTCCACATCAACATGAGGAAAAAAAAAGACAAACCACAAACATATGAAAAAAATACCTCCTATGCAAAGACCAAGGTGTCATAAAAAACTAAAAATAGGAGGTGACCGTATTCAAAGTCATTAGCATCCTAAAATGGCCAACCGCTCCTTGTCCTCGATGCAATTGGAGGAATTACCAGTACGTCGTCATCAAAGCTCCCATATGGCACCAGGGAATGAAGGTATTGGCCATAGCCTGAGTCGGTATCAGCTTTAGCATCCGAAGGAGAGTCCAAAAGCATGATAGGATGGTTGTGCTTACCCAGGCAAGCCCTGTGGCTCTTCTCCTTCTTCCTGGCCTTCTTCACTAGTAGTGCCAGTTCCTTGCCTTTGCATTTGACCACTTCACCTAGAAGAGTCCTATTCCTCAAGCGGTAAGTACTCTACACGATTGACTTCTTCTTATGGCCCCTCGCCCTCCTTTTACCCTTTGAAATATCAGGAGAAGCCATGGCTTCTTGCTGAACTTTGTCTTCACGGAACTCAAATACACTTGGTTGGCTAGACCTCCTAACGGGTGGAATTGTTGCACCAACCTTTCCCATTTTCTTTAAAACTAGTAGAGGGATGATTAAAAATATTTTTTACTCAAGACCCATAAGAGAAACACCCCAATCCCAATAATTGCACATAACTCAAGCAACAAAAATCCTAAATAGACCAGAGAATCTAATTTCATACCAATTTACTCAGGATGCAAATACTGAAACTCTGCTTAGGAAAACTTACAGTCGTTTCAATCTCCTCTACTACACACACCTTACTTCTACTGTAGTCTAAAAAGATAGTGTGAATAAACAATGATCAGCCTGCATTTAAATAGAAAATTTGAGCATGCAGAATTAATAATTCAAAAATTCCTTACACGAGAGAATTGGTAACTTATCAGTTTGGATCTGAATCTGGATCATTCAACTTAGAGAATTAAAACTTCATCTACGGTGGCCATGAGCATTATTTTTCGACCATTATCAACTTTCTCCTTGAAAATAGCGAGGCTATCTCAAATGTTGCCACGTTCTCTTCTAACCTTGATTAATCATAGTTGATCTAACAATTAGCATGTATCGCCAACCTAATTCATGCTTTTCATTAATATTGACGAAGTACATAGGACTAGTTTCTTGAAGAGAAACTTTCTTTATACACTTCATCACTAATCCTCCCCAAAATTTAGGGTACAATTTAGCGATGAAGTTATTCATGCGATGATTTTTAATCTATTAGATCATATCGCCTTAAAACTTTATCAACGGTTCTCCAGTTCTCTCATTGCTTTCCTTTTTGATTTATGTGAAATCCCCAAGATCATGCCATGTTGCCTTTTTCATTTATGGTCATCACTTTTCTCCAATCTACTTCATCTTTTCCTAGCTCCATCAGTGATGTAAACATCCCAACAATGATCTCTAGCCCCTAGTTCAGTAGCCTGACCTTCGATCACATTCATCCCTCTGTCGTGCATTGCTAATTCAAACCTTACACTTAGGATTCTATTTGTGATGGGAAATGTTGTGATAGCACCAAATTTGGACATGTACAACTTGCATCAAACAAATAGCATAAAATACATTGCTCATAGGATCATAACACATTAGCAAAAGAAAAAACTCTTTAGAGGACATCCATCACTTATCGCTAATTCAGAAAGTAAGTTCTAAAACAAATCCACGATGAGCGATGAAGTTATTACATAAGGCCTTTGTTCATCGCTAATTCTCCTCATACATTTTGCAAGCAATTAGCAATGAGATGATTTACAACATTTATAAATTCCATCACGTGTCACTGATGTAAGACTTTACATTCAAAATATATCAGTGATCAAGTGATATCACATCATATCACTCATCGTTAATTTAGAACTCAAGTTCTAAAAAAAATCCTCGATGAGCAATGAGAACATAAGACCAGGTTATCACTCATCGCTAATATAAGTTTGAAGTCTCAAAATCCATTGGCGTTGAGCGATGTTAAAGCAAAACATCATTCCATCATGTAACACCCCTCCGTTTTGGCTCCTTGATCAGCATTGTTCTTCCCTATTATGGTTGTGTTTGATTATGCTTTGACTTTGGAACTTGGTTACTTTTGACCGCTATCTGTTAAACGATGTGAATGATATATTTTGATGTGATGATTATTTTACTCTAATGTTACCTTTATGGCATGTTTTGGATTAATTTAGCAAATAACTGATTTAATGATGTTTTATGCTTGTGATCATATCATTGATGTTAGAATCGTCAGTTAGTAATTGTGTATTGGTGAAGGGAACAGGATTGTATCACTCGCTTGCGAGTGCCCTACGATTCTGAGATTTCATCTTCACGGTTTGATTGATCATATTAGGTATATATGCACATTCAACATGCTCTTTGTTGCAGGTTGGCAGGTACATGACATCGACTCCACCTGGTTTCCAGGTTTGAGCGTGTCCATTGACCAACGAAAATTAATTGGGAGATAGTAGCTAGGTTTTCTGTGTCAAGTCGTTACCCTAGTCACCTTGTGTCGTCAGGTTGTAGTCGGGTTTGGTTGTTTCATGTTGCCCTGATCACCTTAGTCTTTAATTAAATTCAAGTTAAATGGCTTAAGTTGCTTAACTATTGATTAAATACTTTTGATTATAATGCAAGGAATGTTACTTTATTAATTAATTTAATTTAGTTAATAAAATAATCTAATACTGAATTAGATTTATTTTATTGATTAATTAAATTAATTGTGGAATTGATTAAGTTATTCCTTGAATTAAAAGTGTTAAAAGATTTAAATTAGTTTGTGTGAAAAGAAGGTTTTAAAATATGTTGAATTCTATTTAGAAATGGGAATTTTGTTTTGAGTGATTTAAAATTCAAAATATCTTCAAAATGCTATAACTTTGGGTGGAAAAGATATTTTTAGGGAGTTGACTAAAATTGGAAAACATAATTTTTGGAGAAAAAAAAAATGTGAGGGAAAAGAAAACCCTCTTTTTGAAGGAAAATTGATTTGTTCATTGTGGGAGCAATTGGGCATGAAATTGCATGGGATCAACTACATTTGGATAGGAATGGGGAAAGGAAGTGATGGCTGCGATCTTACGTGCTCTCGTTGCTTGTGTGCAAACATCCTCTCATTTGAATTTCTTGCTTGGGAATGGAGGTATTTTATCATTTCTTCATATTTACTTGATCTTAAATGGTTTGAATGATTCTAATTGTATTGGTAGTATGTTGGAATCCTTTCATGTATTTTATTTGAATCAAGTTGATAGTGTAGAATTTATTTTGAGAATTTTTCCAAATACAAGGTTACCATGCCCAATTTTTAATTAGAGGCTCTAATTGGTGTTTTTATGTTAAAAGTGTGTTGTTGGGCACTTTTGAATCAAAAGGGTATTCTTACATTATTTTATTTTTGAATTTTAAATTTTAAGCTTTTTCATACTTCATCAATGGTGGAACCTGGATATTTGTGAAAATTGGTTTAAAATTAATTGGTGTTTTTATGTTAAAAGTGTGTTGTTGGGCACTTTTGAATCAAAAGGGTATTCTTACATTATTTTATTTTTGAATTTTAAATTTTAAGCTTTTTCATACTTCATCAATGGTGGAACCTGGATATTTGTGAAAATTGGTTTAAAATTAATTGGTGTTTTTATGTTAAAAGTGTGTTGTTGGGCACTTTTGAATCAAAAGGGTATTCTTACATTATTTTATTTTTGAATTTTAAATTTTAAGCTTTTTCATACTTCATCAATGGTGGAACCTGGATATTTGTGAAAATTGGTTTAAAATTAATTGGTGTTTTTATGTTAAAAGTGTGTTGTTGGGCACTTTTGAATCAAAAGGGTATTCTTACATTATTTTATTTTTGAATTTTAAATTTTAAGCTTTTTCATACTTCATCAATGGTGGAACCTGGATATTTGTGAAAATTGGTTTAAAATTAATTGGTGTTTTTATGTTAAAAGTGTGTTGTTGGGCACTTTTGAATCAAAAGGGTATTCTTACATTATTTTATTTTTGAATTTTAAATTTTAAGCTTTTTCATACTTCATCAATGGTGGAACCTGAATATTTGTGAAAATTGGTTTAAAATTAATTGGTGTTTTTATGTTAAAAGTGTGTTGTTGGGCACTTTTGAATCAAAAGGGTATTCTTACATTATTTTATTTTTGAATTTTAAATTTTAAGCTTTTTCATACTTCATCAATGGTGGAACCTAGATATTTGTGAAAATTGGTTTAAAATTAATTGGTGTTTTTATGTTAAAAGTGTGTTGTTGGGCACTTTTGAATCAAAAGGGTATTCTTACATTATTTTATTTTTTAATTTTAAATTTTAAACTTTTTCATACTTCATCAATGGTGGAACCTGGATAATTGTGAAAATTGGACTTTGTTTAAAAGTGGATTTTTGAGAATAATTAATATTTCATATTATAATAGGGAATGATAGAAAATGCATATGAATTATTTGAATGAGATCATTTTAAATCTATTCGCTTGTTCAAATTTCTGATTTGTTATTTTAGTGTAAAAATGTGATTTGATTTACTTTTGAGAATTTGCAAAAAATGGTAATCATTTAAATTGATTACATGCAATGTGTCCTCACGTGACTTGGATTTAAGAAATCCTAATATTAGCTTATTTAGCTGCTTAGAATATTTTCTAGTGGTGTTTTCATTCATTCTCGGTGTATGGGCAATATCGTATGATTGTATATTTGTGAGTGTGCTTTGATTGTGCTGGGTTTTGTTCCTTGAGGCTAGGGACTCTTTGATTGTGTTGTTAATTCGTATTGGGCTTGTTGATCATGTAAGTCTTCTAGTTGTGTTTTCTTGAGATGATGTTATGTCTCTTGTGTTTTGTTATTGTCTCTCTTGGGTAGTGCATGAGATATGCTTCAAAAGAAACCTGGTTACTATGAACGGGTTGTGTGACCTTATGGTTTAAGGTTGAGTCTTGTTATCAGTTCTTTATGTGGGTTGTCATTATGTTAGTCAACCTTGTGTTAGTCTTGGGTAGTGCACGCTTTGGTTTTAGTTTTGGACATCCATAGTGATGTGTTACCTGTTGAGGTGTATTGATTATTTGTGATAAGTGTTAGTGCATTGTCTACCCTTGGCATGTAGTTGAGTTATGTGTTGTCAATAGGGGAGTGGCTTTCAAACGAGCATCGGGCCCAAAGTGGTTCTAGGATAACTCGTGTGAGAGTTAGTTAATTAAGTGAAAATTAAAATAACTTACTAGGGAGAGAGTAGCTTTGAACATTAATAAGATAATTTAGCCTCGCTCATTGGCTCAAGGGCTTGTATAAGACTTGAGATGAGTCGGGAAGGCCTAGAATGGCAAGATCGTTATCTTGTCTTCTCGAAAGATAACCGATTCCACTCTGGTGTGCATATGGCGCAGGGTTCGTGAGAGGTTACCAGGATATCCCTAGAGGGGGGCCGGGACCTAGGAAGAACACCATTGGATAACCAATGCAGCCTTTGCGATGACACTCCTCCTATGATAGCAGTCGGTATAGTGTTGTACTGTTGGTTTATTTTTGTACAGTGATTGTACTCGATTTTGTACTCTGGAAGCATTGTAACTATGATGTTAAGTGATGTGGAATATGTTCTTGTTTGCAGTTCAATTTTTGTGTTAGCCTGTGTCTAGTGGTAGATGGTCTTGTCTAGGAAATCCTTGTTACTATCTCCTAGCACGGAGGGGGTGGGGCCTTTGGGTTCCACGTGGTCGGGTGGCATGCATTCTTTTCCGTTGGCTCTTCTTCTTGATCGTGTGGTCGTGGTTTCCAGTTGGAGAGCTCGTTGGATGTTGTTGCTTTTCTAGCTTCATTCTTTTCAGTTGATCTTTATTTTATTACCCCTCATTTGTTATCGAGGTGGAATTTGTAAATTGTAATCTTGATTATTGAATTTATCTCATTCGGGGAATGAGTGTTGTAATCTTATTGTTTAAGTGTTGTTAATTGGAATCTTGAGGTATTTATTATCTTTGTTATAATTTATCTTGTATGGGATGTATGTAATCTTAATTCTGTAAGTGATTAATGTTTTGGTTTCTTTTGATGTTAATTGTTGTTTGGGTTTTAATGTAATCTTTGTCTCGTGGCCTTAGAGGTTGTTGGCAATGTGTATTCGTCTTACATGTTATTTGTACTTAAAAAAAAAATTGGTACGTTTAAGTAGTGAATTGCAACTTCCTCTAGGGTTGCGTGGTGGGGCATTACACATCACTCGTCGCTAATTCAAGGTGTGAACCTATGAGTAAATCAGCAATGAGCGATACAACTATGAGGGCCATCGGGACTTAAGTGGGAACTTTAAGCATGTGATCATTAGTTTTTCTAAAAGAGGGGATTTCTCTAGGATGATATGAGAATAGTAGGCTCAAGACTTATGAATCATGCAATACAAAGGATGTAAAAGTTAGGCAATTCAAACCTAGACACAAGGAAGGCTAGTCACATGATGACATTTAACATAGATGAAAAGATTCTTTGTGATTGACAATAGGCAATACCAGTAAACGGCAGAATAGAACACCAAGCAATCTAAAAGGAACAAACCCTAAACCTCATTTAAGAACCCTACAACATATGTAACAAAGATTTTTAGGTAAAATTTCCTAGGGTTTTACTATGAGCACGCTAGAATTTTGTAAAATTTGAAAGTTTCATCACTCCTAAAACCCACGATAGGGTGAAATCTCTTAAAATCCATGATAGGGTGAAATCTCCTAAAATCCACAATAGGGTAAAATCTCTTAAAATCCACGATATGGTGAAATCTCCTAAAATCCATGATAGAGTGAAATATCCTAAAATCCACGATAGGGTGAAATATCCTAAAATCCACGATAGGGTGAAATCTCCTAAAATCCATGACAGGGTGAAATCTCCTAAACTCTGTGACAAGGCTAAAATTCTGAAATTCTATTATGGAACCAAAATATTGAAAATATTTATTTTGATGTTTTAAGGATTGGATTTTTATCATGTGAATTAATAAAATGTTATTTATTAAATGTGAGAAAATATGGGTTATTTCCCTTATAATTTAAGGTAAATTTAATATATTTAGATTTGTAAGGAAAATTTATTCATGTTTGACTAACAAATGCAAGTTGAGAAGAAAAGAGCTACCATAAAATTATTCTTGGACGAAGATTAAATAAATCAAAGTGGGGACCTATATATGGATTCATGTTAATGCTAGCTGGCCGAGGAGGTGTTGTGTATCCAAAGGTGCCAGGAGGGAAATCTAGAAAAGATTGTAATTGAAATAAACCAAATATTAAATGCAGCTCCAAGATTTAATGTTGATTCACATAAGAATTTGTGCCAAAGTATGTGGCAGTTGTGCAAAGTGTTTTGGGGAACAACTACAAGGATTTATTTTAAATTTTCAAATGAGGATAGTTGTTAGGATAAGTATTTGTAACAAAAATTTAAATTGGAGATAAAAGGGAATATTTTGTAAGCATTAATGCACTGTCATGCTTGAAAATTTTGATCAAGAAAACCCAACAATTTTTTTTTTGAAACACATTAGTTAAAGTAATCATTCCATTATCAATGTGTCGTTCTCACATATAGAGTTGAGTCTAAACACAAATGTCACAATTCTCAAAAGAGTTTTAATGAAAGTCTTAAATTCAATATGTAATGACTTAATTATTTGTTCTTACAAAGTTGTTATAAGTAAAAATAGGAAGTGGAGGTATTTTATTTACCCCTTTTAATAACATTAGCTACCTTTAACAAAAGTGATATCGATGTAGTTATTGGAATAACATTTATTTATATGCTCATATTAATTTAAACTCTTTTTTTTTTTAATATTCAATAATATAGTCATTATTAGTCTACCGTATTAATAGAAATTAAATCACAACGAACAATGGCTACTAACCATTTGAATCACGATACTTAAATCTTAGCCAAAATTAATATCATTACCCTCTACTATATTATCATTCACTATTCCCGTAATTAATGTTTTATACTTATCATTAATAAAATTAGGTTATATCAATATTTAATATTACTAAAATAACATATTCCTAAACATAGCATTTGTAATTTTCAATATAATATTAATAATAACATAATATCTTCATGGTACCATTATATCTAATTTATAATCCATCACTTATATGTCTATCTAATGTCTGAATTAGAACTTAATATCAACACAAGTGGATGGCATTTATATGGTTTGTATAATGCAAGCATAGAGTTAGATTTCTTTTTTTTATTTACATTAATGATCTTCAATATTCAATCTAATCGTAAGTAATGTATATTTCTTTAATAGTAATAATAATAAAAATGTGGTCAACAATAATATGATTGTCACCATTTATTCGATAATAGTATTTCCCACCAATAAATAATAATGCAATAACCACAATAACTTTAATATTGATAATATATGTTATTCAAATTTATTCTATTTTGTTTGACAACCAAATATCAGATCAAGCACTATAAATTAATCAATGTTAACTGTATTTTTAATGTTCCATGTTCCAATTCCATTAAATAAACATCACAATTGCGACATTTGTTATGGGACAATAATATTGCCTAGTCAATACTTAACACTAATATTCATACTATTGCTTGTTAACAAATTGAGATTTGTTAACATTATTGTTTAATAAATATCCAAAAAAAATAAAATTAATAATATTATTATTATTGGTCAATAACTAATATTAATAGTATCGCTATGACTGATGGTACTAATATATTCAATCTCAAATTGACAATATTAATATCACCTTCATAATAACTAATAATATCATCATTTAGTCTTGCATCTACATAATGTTAGTATGAATCTTCAATCTCATTTAGCATCAAATAATATCAGCGCTATTATCATCCAATATTTCACCCAAATAATGACACCAATATCTAGTCTCATATTTTTGTTAAAGTTATTAATAATTGGCAATTATTAACATTCTACTAATTTACTATCTTTATTAATTCAATAATATTACTCATTTAAAAAAAACTAATAATTTCGTTTAAATCATCTTACTAAATAAAAGAAAGGAATCATTAATAAATTAATATGAATTAACATCTTACCATATTTACTAATAAATTATTTAATATTAACATATTTGTAGCTTTATTTAGTAACTTTATTAAAGAAGTTAATAGAAGATTCAGTTTAGATTTTAGATTCCCAAGAATTCACATAATTGAAAATTCATAATCTTAATTTCTTTATAAATAAAATGGCCAACTTTATACCACAACTTCTTTTTGTCTTATATGCATTCTCTTTTTTCTTTCCACTTATCAAGAAAATACTTGGGGGTTTAGATAGGATTAAAAAGAAGTGCTTAGCTTGTACTCATTTTATATGACCACGTAAGGGAAAGTGAAGTCATGATAGGTTAGGAAACTTAGGATAGATTTACTTAACCTTTACTCCTTCGAGGAAACAGCACATGGAAATACATTGCGCTAAGACATGTTTGACCATTGATAACAACACGTAAATATTTCCCACACAATCCAACGCAGTTACCCATGAATGATTAATAATGCGTTTTTTTTTTTTTTTCATAACAGTTTACATTTTAGCAAATATACTCTAAGATCCTCAAACCTTATTTTCGTGTTGAAGTTCGTCGAAATGGAGTGAAAGGGCAATACACCGAGCATGAGTTTGGAGGAGTGAAAGTGATACCTGCGTGAAGAATTTTGAGGAGCAGAAACGAATAGCAGAGGGGAAAGCAACAAAATTCAACGTGAGACAGCCAGAAGAATGGTGGAAAATGATGAACGATTATGTAAAAAAAAATCAACACTTTGCAATCCCAGCAGAGTAACTTCGCCTTTAAGATTTTATATCGTACTATAATTATTTTTCCTTCCAGAGAATTATTTTCTACTTTCACAATATTTATTTGGGTGGTTGAGTGGTAAACACAATGCTCCATGTGCGACTATGTTGTTCAGAAGGTACGCTGGTCCAATAAACACAACATGGATGACCTTGCAACCCAATGACTAAGAAGCAAAATGACCTACAGATTAGGGAGACGTCCAGTTTACTCAACCTATCCATGCTAAATTTTCACGCCTTACCTTTCCACGTGTACTTAAATCTAAGCAGATTCTAGAGACTTTCCAAGAAGAAAATCTAGGGAACGTACTCACCCAAACATAGGTCATAAGATGAAACATCAATGCTGTGAGCACCAAGGTAGGTGCGAGTGATAGATTGTTTGGTGAATTCTACATCAGATGGCAGAAATAGCACTGTTCCAGAAATAATTTCCCTTTGGCCTGTCTAATATGATGGAGACGTTGCAGACAGAGCCTGATGTCAATTCACTACCAAATATGAGTTATTATTGATGGAATTGGTTTCACATCAGCTAACTCCTCGCCTAACACCTAACCACAGACCATATCCTACAATTAATGTTTTTGTGGAGGTTATTGCGCCTTGATGATGGTGCGCTGGGTCAAGTTGAAGATGAACATTGTAAACTCCTAAGAGGTATAGTTGCAGCCCTTGAGCAGATTTTGAAGCCAAAACCAATACAGGCTCATTGCCAAAATGCCTTTGCGAGCTACGTGAGTTGCCATAATCAAGCGGCTGTGTGCTGCTTGCACACCCAAGCTCTCTACGAGATGTAAAGTGTCTGCTCCAAATGCAAATGCCTTCTGTTTAGTGTAATTGGTGAAGGTATAGCTCTATCCCCATGCATCTTTAACTGGGACACCACACGACAATTGGAAGATGAGAGATAATAGCAGGCAAAGGACTATGGAGGCTATCACCAAGGGCTAGCACTTCACATGAAAACTAATGGAGTAGTATGAGAATTGCAGTGCGTGGGATTGAAACAATGGAGTGACCTCCATTTTGGAGGCCCTTGCCTCCTTAAGGAGCTGTCGTTCCATACATGGGCCTGCCCATCTTATTTTTTATTTTATCTTGTTTTATTTTATTTGTATTTTTAAAAGAATCCTTCCTAATCATGCTTTGGGGAGTTAATCCTGCCTTCAAAGGCTCTACTGTCAAGATTCACATTTTGAAATCATTCTTTAAGGATGTTTCTATTCCTGCAATGAGAACAATTCTACCTTTGTCTCTTTTACAAAATCAGTTTATTGTTCTCAACCATGATGAAGTGAACTATGCGAAATTGCCATATAAAGGTTTTCTGTTGCCTTTCATATCAACTGGATATAGTTCTACATGTGTATCAGCTAGTTTTTTTTTATTATCTTTAGATCTTCTTTTATTGGAGTGGGTGGATAACTACATACATTCAGTTAGCACAAACAATAGCAAATAACTCTCATCTTTCCTCTTTTAGAAATATAAGATTTACATGCCAAGAAATAAGGTGTCTCGCTGTTTCATAACTCCCTCATACAACAGTTATTAACTTACATTATTACCATAGCAGTAAGAAAACAAGTAATTTATATGTCCATGCATACGGGCTGGCTCTTTTCCATTCTCTTTCATGTTACAACAAGAACATTGGTCTTCCATATTACAAGCATATTTAAAGAAATACAATGAAGGACACACCACTGATTTAGGGCTTGCTCTCCACCCTACCATAATGGCATCATGGAGCTTCATGGGCTCTAGACATACCCCCGAGCAAAGTAGTCTTGTAGCTCCAAGATGATGAATGGAGTCTCTTATATTTTAACATAGGAATGAGAACTAACATAGCACTAATTTCATGCATATAGGTTCTCTACTCATTATTTTCAACCATGATCCATACAACATGCCACCTTATTGCAACGATTAAACAAGGAAAATTAAAGTAGGTAGAAACTTATCTTCTTCTTCTTTTTTGATGAGGGAATTCAGCTCTCTATCCTTCTTCCTCTCCAAGCCAAGTTATCTTGATCACTCTCTACCATGTTCATTAGAGTTCTCCAGAAGGAGAAGTGGGTAACACCCCTCTCCTTCTTCCTCTCCAAATATATAGAAATTTCATAAATTGCAACTCTTGGATGGGAAGGTGTGGAGTGTACCTCCCCCATCAATGAGAGTCCTTTCCCCATTAATGAGAACATGCATTTGGACAACCATTCAATCTTTCCTCACCAACCTTTTCCCAAAATTCGTCACTCTCCATTATGAGAGCTTTTTTAGGGGTCAAATCATGTTGTAGAGGCACTATTGCATGCCCACTTGATCCCTACCACTATGGTATAGACCCTAGGGGGTTTATTTTTGCACCCTAGCTCAAAATTTTGACCAACAACTCTCATTAAAAGCCCACTCAAGGTTCCATCCGAGTTTCAAACTTAACTAGAGGCTTCCAAGACCTAATCCCCACTCAATCCTCAGATAAATCCCATCAAAATGCTCTCACAACCTTAGCCCTCCAATACATTAACTCTACTTGCTTCTAGGTCCTGGATGGAGTTAAATTTATATCCTCTATAATAAGTCTCTTGATTTTCACTTGATGGTTCTCCCTTCTCATGCTAGCATGTTGTTATCTTCCTGCACATTAACAACACGATCATAAGTAACAATTATTTAACACATTAATCTATTAGCTGAATATTCTAAATTTTAACTACAAAATAATCCATTTAAATTTCAATTTGTATTCCACAATATACAAGTACATTCCACCTTCATGATAGAGACCATCAACATAATGCAAGGATATTGCCCATAGATCACCTTATTTATCATCCCCCATATGTCTAATTATTACTTCAAGAAAAACATATAACAAGTTAGGGTGATATTAAGTACCTACAAGGTGGGGTCTTACATGCACCTCCAATATTAAATGCAATGTAAACTATCCTAGTTTACACAAATCTTGGCCATTGATCAATCATATATCGCAACCCTTGATTTGTACTTGAAAATCTATAAAAGGAGGATTTTCCTCATTTTGAAGGGTTGATCTGGAATTTTTGTAGACATTTTTAAAGTTAATACAATAGAAGACATTGAAGTTGTGGTGTTCTTTTCCTTGTTGCTTCTTAATATGTACATGGTTCCTTCTTCTAATTTTATTTCTAGTTTTAGTTTCAATTCATTCATAGTAATGGCAAAGTGTTGAATATATTTGATGAATCTTCTACTCATACTAATTGTGATTTGTTGTAGTAAGTTACTTTGTATAGTTAGTCTGAGCCTTTACAATATTAGTTAAATTGTGAATGTTTATACATGTTGTGCCAGTAATTGGATATATGTATGAGTTCTTACAATCAGAAAATCTCTATGTATTCCTTTGAAGATTACACCATTTTTGTACCATTGTGAGTTTAACCTTGATTAAACAGGAACTAGTTTTATGGGGATTTGTCTATCTACAACATTAACCATTGTTATGGTTGTCCTTAGATTTTAGATTTAGGATCTCTAAACCCTTATCTTTTGAACTTTATTTTTAAAATATAGGTTAGTATAGGAAGGAAAGAATCGCCTCAAATTTGTCATATTTGATTATCAAGAATCATTTTCAGGTTGTAGAACTAAAAATATAATTAGGGCTACATATCATTTTTTGATTTTACAAAACCCTTATTTTAGAAGCTTCCAGTTTTTAGTTGAACCATGAAGGCACCTTGTGAAACCAATAAAACATCATCCACTAAGTTGTCTTTGTAAAGTAAAGATCTAACAATCAAAGCCTTGGGGTTGTCTTTCTAAAGATTCCTGAAGAAATATTTCCTTTCAAGAGATAGGGTACTCTGTTAATTTGTCTATGTTGTGATGTGCAAAAACACTCATCAACAGGTTCCATTTTGGGATAGGGGTTTCAAAAGGATTGCAAGGATTTGTTTAAGTTTAGTCATTTGTTAAAACTTGCAAAGTCAAGTGCATGCAAAGTTCCATAGACTTCAAATTTACACAAAGTCACATGTGCTCTTGTTTTTTTGCATGGGATTGCATACCTATCTTTTTCATAAAGATTGGAAGCCTCGAATCTCCATAGGATTATACCTATCGATTTTCCACAAAAGTTAACCTAATTCACCTGAGTGTTTAACACCCTGTCAACTAGAAAGCATTAATTTCAATAGGTTTGGGGATCTATATAAATGATTTGGAGCATCATTTGGGTCATTTATCATCGGGAAATGACATATTTGGTTGTAAATAGAGCTCACTAAAGCTTTGGAGTTCATTCCACTATGATCCTCGTGCTTGTATCTCGCCTTATCCCATTTTTTTTAATCACATTTCAGGTAGATTCCCATGGCCCACATTATTTACCAAAATTTAATTATCACAACATTGAACAAGTGCCACGTAGTGGCTAGTACTTGCCTTGATAGTATTTTAGATTTAATATAAATAAATATAATTTTTGTTAATGGAATAAAAATAGTTGCATGCATTTATATTAATATTAATAATTATTAATTTTATCTTAATTATATTATAAAAATCAAGTATTTTATATAAAAATAAGATATATTAAAATTTTAAATATTATAAAGATATTAAATACCAAAGAAAATAAAAATCAAATCAAATGATAGTACAACATAATTAGAAAAAAATTGATAATTATATAAATATAAAATTTATCTAATAATTATGTTACATAAAAATATGTATAATATGATATAAATTTATTATATTATATTAAATAATATTTATTGATTAAATAATATAAATTTAAATAATAATTTTTAAAATTATTTTATATAAAATAAAATATAATTAAAATGAAATGATTATGTAAAATAATTATAAGAAAGAATTAAATAACAATTATTTAAATATAAAATTTATATAATAGTTTTGTGAAAAAATAGTATGTATTATATAATCTATTTGTGTTTATGAATCTAGACATCTCAAAATATTATGAATATACATAAAAATTTAAAACACAACAAAATAAACATATAATATTTAATATTACAAAAAATAACAAATTTAAAAATAAAATCAAAAAAATAAATAAATAAATCCATTGACAATAATGAAAACTTTAAATAAATACTTTTATTTATTAAAATAGGTAGATTCCATATTTTCTAACTTAAACAAATAAGATTATGTGTATAATTTGCATTAAATCAGGTTTCTCCATCAAGTGTTCTTAAATTAAATTAGTCAAAATTTAATTGGTTGTTTCCTTCGAGCTAAACATTTTCCTTCACACCATCTCTTTCCTCAATGAATTATTTGTATGTATTATTATGTTTGTTAAAAGATTCTTAACTTTTCCTCAAAATCCGTCAATAACACATAAAACTTTTTAGCCAATCATAAACAAAGCAAATAACTTTTATAATTTATAAAATTAAATATTTTATAACTTCACTTTACAAATTCCGAAAGTTCCACAAACTTCATTCTGTGGGGATTATATCATTGCAGAGAGATTTTGTGGTCCCTCAAATTTCTAAGATTTTATCTTGTGAGTTTCCCATGTTTTTGATGACTCTTAATCCCATCCTAGATTCATGCAAGGAATTAGGTGGGAGTTGTTTCCCCATAGAGATTTCTGCAAAACAACTCAATCGAAATTTTCTGCATAAGTTGAACATGCAGAATTCTCGCAAGAGCATACCACGCTATATTTTTCGTAAGAATTGCTCAGATAATTTTTCCCGCACAGTTAAATTTGTGGGATTTTGGGAAATGTTTGATTTCATCCCACTCCCTTTGGGTTTTCTCACAGTTTTTCCTACAAAGGTGAGTCACATCCGGATTTCGACAAATCTTTATTTGTGGAGATTTGGTGCAAGTTTTCTTTTAAACATTTTGAGAGCACTATTCATCATAGGTGAGAAGAGGATGGATATGTCCACAAAAGAGTAGGTACTCATTCCCCTAAGGTTTGATGGTCTAATTTTTCCGCAAGGAGGATAGGCATGCATTATTTACAAATTTTGGTGATCCTTAATTCTCTGCAAGGATCGGATCACTCTCCTCTAATTTTCACAATTTGAGTTATAAGTGTTTAAATGAAATTTTCTTCTACCAGAGGAATTGTGGATCTTTAAGGTTTATAAGTGATTTATGATTATATTAATTCTACATTTTGAAGAAATGTGTATAAGTTATTTCTTTAGGGAGTTGAAGTAAACATGTTCAAAGGTATCAAATTTTTTGGGATTCCTTATTACATGATGTGTTTTTTCAGGTTTTATGGATAACATGGATATAACGACATAAATGAAGTTTGAATTCAAGGGAGTTGACCCTCCCTCAAAGATCACATCCAGTTGGATCCTCGTCATTGACACCAACTTGGGTCACATAGATATGGAGGAGTTCAAAGAATGAATCTTCAAAGATAAGAGAACCGAGTTAGCCATGAAGATCAAGTAGAGTGGAATTGTACAGGCTGTTGGGTTCCCTTCTTCGATGATGTGCCTAGAGTTAATAATGGGGGTTCAGGAGAACTACCATAAGGATTCATGGAAGATAATCGTTGTAGATGAGAGGGTATTAACAGACTTGTCTGTTGATTCCATTGCACATGCCTCTAGAATTCATTCCTTTTCTCACATGACTGTTGCCAATAAAGAATATGTTGTTGGAGTATTTGATACCAATCTTGAGGTAAGCATGATAGTTGTAATGATATGTGGATGAAGTGTCCATGGGGAAATCCAAACAAGTTTCCTAAACATTTATAGAAAAGTGATTTCATTGATGAGGTCAATGAAATCGTTCACCCTTTTGAGTAGAGTAATGAGGATTTCATCAACCTCCACCTTTGAGAATTGGATGCTTTATTTTGTGGATGAGGTATTGAGGGGACCTACTAAATTCGACTGGGATAAAATGGTAAGTGATAATTTACACAACATGTTCTCCCTTGTAAAGAAGTATTCAGTATTCTTTATAACTTCTTATATTGTCTACCTCTTCATAGCAAACTACAAATATCAAGGACCAACATGTTTGGATCTTGTTGGTACTAGCTCGAATCAACAAAAAATTTATCTACTACCCTCAACTTCAAGCATAGAATGCTAAGAATCACTAAAAGAGGGTAAATTATGCTTTTATAATGTTTATTGTTAGAACCCTAGAAGGGGATCTAAGAAGAAGACTCTCCTCCTAAGCCATGTAAATGTTAAAGAGGTTTGGGTATTGGTTCATCCAGTTCCCAAAATTCACTTATTTCAAAATGGAAGGCTTCATGGGTGCTCTGTATAGATTGTCGAAGTATCCTAATGATAAAATTGTCATACTAGAGATGACAAGGAAATTGTGTGCCTCACACCAATTATTGAAAATAAAGAATAGGGATGGGGTCCCCTATCCCCTAACATTTGGAAGAAGTTTGTTTGCATGTACGTTAGCACCAACAGTTGAGTACTTTGACATGAAAATGCAAACCTTTGGGTTCAACTTTCATAATCATAGGGAAAATTTAAAATCCATATGATAAAATAAAATAAAAAAGTCGGGAAGTAGTATGGCCATCACCTGCATATTGAAGATTTTTGGGCCAAATGCATAAATGATTTGGAAGTCAAGAAAAGATCCTTCACCAAGCTAACAATGGATTATATTAGGACACTTCACCTTTATTTAATTCCTATTCATGTGTAGGAAGATGGGAAAGTTTTAGATACAAATTAATTTAATGAGTTAGTTGATAAGCCCATATTGTTGTCAAACTCGATCAAAGAAGAGGAAATTGATATTGATGTTATCATTCAACTTGTCCTAAAAATAACAAAGTGGATGGAATCCTAGTGCTCATCTCTTTTGGCTCAAGGAGTCAAATTTTCATGTGATAAAGTGCAAGATGAGGTTTCTTCCAACACAGAAGAGCAAGATAAAGAGTAGGTAGGCCCCAATGAAGGCTCCATTAAGAAAGAAGTTGGGACTCCTCTTAAGGCTAAGGGAACTTGACGAAGAAGGCCATAGAAGAGAGGAAACCTATGACTAAACCAAGGATCTACAAAAGGAAGGATAACACAAGGGAAAGAAAGCCTCAAGCCAAAAGGACTAAAAGATCTAGGTCAATGACATTAGAGCCCATACATGAAGAAAAGGGATATTCCTCTCCTTGTCCACCTCCATCATCTTTCATACCTACATCTTCACCACCCATTTTCACATCCTCCACATCATCCACCATTCCTTCCACCACTTTCACTTCACCTCCTCCTCTATATATTTTAGTGGATATCACCACTTCCATCCTGGAATCATATCCATATCCTACTTCTTTTCCATGTTCTACATCTATTCCTACTCCCTAATTCACCCATGTCCACTATATCTTCTACTATCCCTTCTACTTCAACTCCTACTTTGCTTAGCCTTCCTGAATTTTTCATGTCCTATCTCTCTAGCTTACCACCAAAGGTAGCTTCCACTATACTTTTTGAAGCCAACAAATATTCATTTAGCCAATTGGCACAAGTTACTTGTCCTCCCTCTTCCCAAACCGACATGGGTCCTCCTATTATGGAAAATTTTGACTAGATCCTAGAGGAAGTGCAAAGACATGAAATAAAGAGTATGGCAGGGCTGTCTTTAGTAGAGGAAGTTTTAGTTGCTCTAGAGCATAAATAGGAGCCTTCAAAGGAAGTTTCTAAAGTTGAGATTAAGTAGCCCATAAGGCATGAAGAAGATAATTCTATAGAGAAGCTTCCTAAGGGGAAAGAAGAACAAGTAGGAGAGGAAGTTGTGGTAGAAAATATTCTTGCATAAACTTCTTCCTCTCCACAGCAATCAGATAAATCTATTGCTCCAGCATGGCTAGATGACCAATTAAGAAGTAAAAGGCCAATAATTGAGACTCCAAAAGCGATTCTAGAGGCCATTTTGAGTAAAATTGAGAAACCTAAAGAAATAAAGAAGGATAAAATAAGGTCTCATAGGAATAGGTATGCCTCAATTTCTCAAATTTTGCATGTGGCCACTCCTTTTGTGACAAAGATAATACCACCATCGTACCAAAGGAATTCAAGGTATTGAAATAAACCTTGGTCCCACCAATAGAGAATAGGAGATAGATGAAGTTCAAGGCTCACTGATCAACATTTTCAAGTACATGAATAAGGATGAGGCAAAAAAGGTTGAGTTGAAGTCTCAGATACTTGAGCCGACTGCCTTCATCAAACATTTGGTAACCCCAATTCAAAGACTTTGGGGAAGGTAGTAACTCCTATTGTGTTGTCTAAAGACAAAGTGGATAAAATGGAATAGATGAAATCCTGGGCTCAATTCACCTTAGAGTTGGATCAAGCACATTTTTGACATCAACAATAAGGCAATTGGTACTACCACTCAAGTATATAACAAATTTTTGATCTTAAAAGAAGAATTTGGTAAATTAGTTGAAGACTACATTGGATTTGATAAATACTATGGCTTAGTATTTTTAGGGTAGAGGCAATAAAGAGACTTCCCAATGAAGTCATAGAATGTGAGGGAATTTTGAAGAAAGAGTTGGTGAAAGAGTCTCATAATTGGTTACACACCCTCAAGTTTTGAAGGGAAATTGTGATCCAAGTTGAGCCCAAAGTAAAAGGTATTATTGAACAGATCAATGAAGTTTTTGTGGCATGTAACTAGTTTTTGTAGGAACTTACAAGGGTGTAGATAAATAACTCTGTGAATATAAATGAGGAAACGTTGAAGCAACAATGGAAGTTTTTGATTCATAAAGGGCCTACAAAAGATATATCTTAAAATTTCTTAGATATTGCTACCCAATTTTTGGTGAAATTTCAAAGATTAATAGGCCAAAAGCCTTCATGGATGGAGTTGCATCATCAATTAATAGATGATTATGATGCATTGTGTTACAAAGTTCATGATACCCTAGGTCCACCAAATAAGGAAGCAACTCCTGTCTTGACCACTTTTGTCTAATTTTCAATGAGGGAAAATCAAAAGGTAGAAGTGTGATAGATGATAAATTTCTATAGAAGGCAGCCAACTAGAGCACTTTTGGAATTTTGTGCCCTATATTTTCTAGTATGTTGTAAAATGTATTTAATTCCAAAAGATATATACTAATGTATTTTACATTTCCTTAGGTACATTTGTAATAGAATTTAGTTGGAGATGGATGAGGCATATGTTACAAATATTTAATGCACTCCAAATTATTAAATGCAAATGTAATCTTGGCATTTGGTGTTGAGATGATCTCCACCATTGATTTTTCCTTGGGTCTTGTAAGATTTCTCTCTAAAAGGTAATTCTCTCTCAATTGTAAGCGTTGTTGAATATGAGTTGTTGTAATCCAACATTTGAAAGTAATAGAAGAAAAACATTGAAGTTTTGTGTCTTATTTTTTTCTTATGTATGCATGGTTCCTTTCTTCAATATTAGATAAAGTTTAGTTATGATAATGGTGAAGTGTGAAGATATTTAATATATCTCTTATTCATAACATTTGTAAATTGTTGATTATAAGTTACTTTGTATGGTTAGTCTAATCCCATTTTTGATATTATATTCAATTGTGGAAGTTGTTTAAATCGCACCATATTTGGGTGTTTATATGAATTTTCATGTTTTGAAAATATTTTGTTTCCTTTGAAGATTGCATTGTACTTGTAGCATTGCAAGATAGTCTCTAAGTAAGAAAGAATTGGTTTTGTGAGGGATCAATCTATTTGTAGCACCAACTATTATTATCATTGTCCTTAAGTTTTCTTAGTTTAATCTCTTCTCACCCTATCTTTTGCATTTTATTTAAAAATGAGTTAGTTTACGAAGAAAAGCATCACTACATTGCTACATTAGATGTTGACCATTATTTTTCAGATCTTAGATCTAGATACTTAGTTAAGGTTTCATATCAATTTCAAATCTTCCAAACCCTTGTTATTAAAATTTCCAACTAAGTAGTTGTAAGTCCCCTTGTAAAATAGAAAATCAATAAAGGTCACTAAGTCATTTTATGTAAAGTCAAGACTTGAATATCAAAGCCTTGGGGTTATCTTTTTTGAAGTTTTAAGGTTAGATTTCCTTTTTAGAGAGAGAAAGTACTTCATATTTTATTTGTGTTGTGACGTGAAAAAATACTTGTCAACAATGTTCTCTAATTATAGTTATTCTTAGACTTCAAAGATGAATCTCCTATCAAGTAGTGACAGACAACTCATGAAACACAAACTTCTTGTCTAAATAGATGAAAGGATTGTTTAGCAACTATGCATGTGATTCAAAATAATATAAATTTATCTAATTCTAATACTACATGTTTTGGAACCACCTAGCTTAGTTAAAGTTGATTACATTAACTCTAGAGTTGGTTTTTTCTATTTCAAAGCTAATCCCAATTTTCCAAGATCTGGAAAAATCACTCCCTCTTGATAGCTCCATTCCAAGTAGCTACGTCTAATCCGTACATTCATCATCATAAATACAATAATATACACAAAAAATAGAGTCCATACAATTATCTACTCATGTAATCATAAAATAGAAACATGTAGGAAAGACATATTTCAATGCACTTCTAATAGCTTCAAAATTAATTTTTTTTTAGTTAATTTCCTAATTATAAATGTCTTCTAGTAAAACATGAAATTTTTGAATAAATTATGAGACATTTTTACTGTCTCATTATGTTCTCTGATCTATTGATTGTAGCTCAGTAGGTTATAGTAGTAGAATTTATAGCTTTTAATGTATGTGAGAGGCTCAATAAAATCATAAATGGCCATCATTTCACTAGATTTAGATATCATATGACACAATAGTAAATAGGATTGTGTAGTTTATAACTAGTGAATTTTTCACAAATAGGGTTTGTTCAAGCACAATGAAGCTTTCCATTACATTTGGAAGGCTTGATAGTGTAAAATCTGCCCCTTGGGCACAACAATTTTTTTTATTTGCATCAACTACCAACTTAACTAATCATGCATATTTCATCTAAATCTAAATTGTCAATTCAAAGGTTCTCCATTCAACTAGATGACAACAAAACATCACTACTTATATGCTTACACTCAAAAGTGTTAAGCTCATACAATTAGGGTCATTCCTAGACCCAGACCTATTTCTCAAGGGTTCATAGTGACCTTGCCTACATATCCCCTCGTGGGAAGAAGAGGCTTCATATTTTTCCCCACATTGTTAGAGCGAGTTCATTCACTCCTCTTGTATGAGATCTCTAATCTCATTTTTAACCCATGACTATTAATTAAGTACATGTAAGCTATCAACTTAGTCAATTATAATATAATAATAATAATTTTGATAATAACTTGCCATTAAGTGTTGGGTCCATACTAAATATTACCAAGCATTATTATACACATATCACAATATTCGCAAGGGGTCATTCATAAATTAGTTCAAAAGGATCATACATATTAACAGCCATGAGCATGCCTCCATATACACAAGCTAGCTAGCTCATACACATCACATGTACGACAGTGACTAGATCATACATAGATCACAAGTACAATGGATATTAGCTCATATGTACATCACAAGTACAACAATGACTGTCTCATACACATATCACATTTACATTAGTTATTGGCTCCAACATATATCACAAATACATAGTGACAAGCTCGACATACATCGCATACATAGTGGCAAGCTCCAACATACATCACATAAACATAGTGACGAGCTTCAACATACATCATATCCATAGTGGCTGACTAACACATCACAATGGCTAACACATGTCTATAATGCATCCAAGATAAAAATAATATTGGTGCATTGCACACTACACCATGATTTGTATCCTTTCTTATGGTATTTTGCATCATTGGGAAAATAGGAAGAGGATTCAGTGCATCTCATACTACACCACCAGTCTTTCCTCAACCCCGCAAGGCTAAGTATATAGTCTAACAATTGGGAAGGGGATTCAGTGCATCCCATACTACACTGTGGGTTCATCCACCATCCCAAGGGTTTCCCCAAGTAGTGAACCTACCAAACCAGGTGGATTCTAACTTCAATCACCTATAGGCCACCAACGACAAGTCTAGCCACCCAAGAAGTATCTCTTGACATATACTACCTTATGAACTTAGTGATATTATAAGCTATCTTCATCACAATCCCAGGTAGCATTGGGCTTGGTCACTTCCATTCCCTCAGTGATAGCCAGTGAACCCCCTTGATACAATGATTAGCCCTAGATTACTATTACCCACACAGATGGGTCCTTATCCATGCAATCGTTACCTCTTAATCATAACCAGGGTAGCCCATAACAACCTTCACCTCCATGAACCTAGTGAATGTCGGCTTGTCCCTAGTAGTATCCCAAACATTGTTCATTGGCACAATCCAATGACTACATGTCACTGCTTAAATATCCTAGAGGTTCACTCTTGGGTGGGTCACTCATAACATGAATCATAAATCACAATCAACAGATACACAAGCCTATACATAAAGACCTCTAGATATGGAGTCAGTTTTCACAACACATAGAGGTTACATGGAACCAACATGAGATGGAATTTACCAATCATATACATATATTCACTTACCAATTATAAAGTAGTCAATCTTCACTCACTATATAAAAGCATATTATGTATTAAATTTCAATTTTAGGTCGAGCTCACGACAAATATGCTTTATGTATGGATGGATGGTTATGGATAGTGAAATGAGAAGGTTAGACAAAAAAATCTATTTTATGATGATGCAGATGAAATATTTTTAAGATGCTTAGAATAACAAATCTATATTATCCTATACAACTTAAATGATGATGTAATGCATGTGAGATGGATGATGTTTCCTATTATGATGATATGTATGAGTATGCAGGATGAGTATGTTGTATGAATGCAGGATGGATGCATTGATGTGTTGGTGAATCTCATGATAGCATGTTAGCATGAAAGATGATAGAAGAATGAGAGGGATCAACCCTTGATCCCGAGAAGATGTGGAAGTCCAACAAGTCTATGAGTTGTCAAGAATTTTTTAGATATGATGATGAATGATGATGATGTATTTCTTATCTAGGGATTGGGGATGTAAATAGCATAACTTTCCTTATGTTTGATAATAGACATAGATACGATGCATTAAGGTATACACAACTAGGATAGTGTGGTATGTAGTGCAATGGACTTTAACTCAACAAAAAAATAGGAGTATCCTTGTTCACACTTGGCATACAAAACTTTGTTAGAGTGTACTTCAAACATTTCAAACATCTCAGACCAAAACATGGAAAGGAAAAACCTCCTAATGTAATAGTCAACAAGATATCCAAAGCATCCTCCCTACACATCAAATAGACCAAGGTTATATTACAAGAATATCCAACAAACATAGCAAACGAAATAAAATGATCAATGCCCCATTCTTTTCTCTCTAAATCATTTTAATTAGACATCATCGATAGGTCATTGGAATGAGCACAATAAAATAAATCCAAAGAAAATATCAAGTAAACAAACAAGCTAATGTTCTTTATACCTCTAGCCAAAGGGATGTGTTTTTCTTAGGATAAGTATCCAAGGTGATTTCCAAAGATAATTCCCATTGTAGGAAGGATGCATCCTAGGACATGCTAGTGGATGGTGGAAAGTTGATAGGTTGTTTAAAAGACTATTGATATAAGGTTGATTGCCATGTTTGCTAAAAAGATAAAGAGTTTGATTTTGCGTTTAAAGTTTCCACTTTTGCTAATTGTTGTATTTTTTTTCTGTTTGTGTTACCAAAGGGTGAGTGTGACCATTTTTTTATTATGGATGAGATTATTGTGGGTGAAAGCGAAATGGGATGGATAGATTTTTCAAATATTTGGATGTTTTTTATGTTTTTGAAATGTTATGAGGCTATTTTTTTGGATTTTTGTGTTATTAGAATTTTCTTTGTGTTTTTTTTTCTCAGGGGCTCATCAATGATGGCCTTGCCTATGTTTAAGCTCAAAGATGGCGTAGTTAAGATTACCATGTTTTTGACATTTTTTGAGTTTTATGAGTGTTTTTGGATTTTGATATGTTTTGGATGTTTTTTTGGATTTTTTGTATAGTTTTTTGAATGTTTTTAGATTTTTCGCACGATTTTGATGATTTGGATATGGAAATGTTTGATGATATCAGTGTTTTGTTTTGGGATTTTGTTGAAAACCAAGCTAGGTTTGATTGATCGGATTGATGGATTGATGATGATAACATTGTTGAGGATATACAACAATGCAAGGATAGTGTTAAGAAACACAAGGATTGGGAAGAATATACCAAGATGATGATAGATTGATTGGATTTGATTGATCAAGATTGTGAAGCTTGGTTTGGAACAAAAGTTGTTTTGAATGATTTGATGTGATGTTGAAGCACACGTTAGATGTTAGATGCAACTGATATTGATTTTTTGCATTGATGTTCGATGAAAGATAAAGCTTGATAGGGAACATCTACTTGTCAAAATATGTCATGGGTTTGTGATTTGGATTTTGGCTCACAAATCCTTTGAACAATTTTAATTTTATGTTTTACCAATGTTCATATCACCACATAAGTTAGAAGATATAGATCAAAATTTATTCTTGAAGCAAGATGTAAATATCTTTCCCTGATGTTTAGCAATGTATGGAATGCCATTAGTGGATGCTTGGATGGATGTATGGATGGAGGGATATGATAAGCATGCAAAAGATGCCAAGGATTATCTTGTGATAAGATAAGGTGTTCAAATAGAGGATGCTCATTTTATAGTGCTTCATGGCTTAGATAATGTTAGGTAGGATAGGATCAATGAAAATGACTCATGTCAAGATGTTTAACATAATCAAGTGTAAAATGTACACCAAAATTTTGTCAAGATCAAGATAATTTGGAAGATGGATGTAGCTAGATGAAATGGATTGGATAAATGGATTTATTATGGATAATATGGATGGAATGTTGAATTTATTATGGATGAGATAAGATGCTTTCACCTGAATTGGCACATGTAGATGCTCGATTCTACACATGACACATGTTTTCCAAGTTTTCATCATGGTACTTGTCCAAAGCACCACCATATTGGTTTTCACTGGAGGGATATTTTTATCTTTACTATTTTCATGATTTGTTGATTTTTTTTATTTCTTGTGAAAGATTTATGCTCATGTTGAACCACTTGGTATTGCTGATGTTGATGCTTCTGTCATAATGTGTCATTGATATCTTGCTTGAAGAAGTTGCTTTGCTAAGATACATGCACTTGAATGCAACTTTTGAGATTCTTGATCTACTTTGTTAATACCATAGTTAACTTTGTCTTTGTGCACACATCACTATAGAATGCATTCTAAATCCTTATGATGAAGGGTGGTTGCCAATACATGGTTAATTTGAGAATTGGATATCATGCATAGAGGAGTGAATGGTGTTGTGTGTTTAGGAATAAGAGATGGATTGGTTGATAGTTTGGAACCTTTGACTCTCCAAATTTGGGAAGATGAGCAATGATGGGTGGATATGGAAGTGTGCATGGAATTAGGACTAATTATTTGATACACTTTGTACGTTGCTTGAGAAGCTTGCTTTTTCCTTTGTGGACATCTTTGATGGATACTTTCACCTTTTTTTATTTTTCCCCATAGTTTCTTTGATTGATGGAGTTTGATAGGGATTTTTTATCTTTGTATATTTTTGTATCCACTTGTATTTGATTTTTCCATTATGCTTCTCAACATCTTTTTCTTTGATAACATTCTTTGTGCTTTGATTCAGATCTTTCTTTTGATGTTGGTCCCAATTTGTGGATGGGGTGATGGGTGGGTGAAGATTCATGACATGGATAGTTGTAGTATTGGGATTAGTTTCATCATAAGGATTCTTTGTGCTCCCTATGTTGACATTTGCTTGAGACATAGTTTCCCCTAGTATGGTGGTAGTAGCACCTTTTTTCTTTGATTCTATTTGTTTCAAGATGTCCTGCTTAGCAAGAATCCTTTGATAAATGACCATTGCAGATGATGTTATTTCAATTTGTTGCTCTAATGACTCCAAAATATCCTATTTGGCCTGACCTATTTCCTTGAGTGGATAATGTTGGATATCTTCATATATAATGTCCTCAATCTAAATTTCGGATATATTTGATCTTGATGTTGATAACTCAACCTGAATGTAGGAACCAATAACCTCTCATTCTTGTGCAATAATGTCAAGAGTAAAGGGATCTTGCTTTGAATGAAGATCATCTACGTGTCCATCCAAAGAAAGCATCCCATGGGTAGATGGAAGATTATGTCCTATATGGATATAATCATCATTTGTGAAATCTTGTATAGATAGGAGAGTTTCCATGTGATTATTGTAGCATCTTGGAGATATAGATTCTTGATCTTGATTAATTTTGGAATTTCTTTTGACGTGCTTTGGATCAAGTTCTTGACATGGTCCAATTTCAAAGGATGGATTGCTTGAAAAGGGTTCTTGGGTGTCTTCATTAGGCATGGGAAGTGGCTCAATATCCTTTAGATCCTTGAGTGGATTTGGATCAAGTGTTGAGTTGAGGATTCCTTCAATATTTGCAACCATGAGGTCAAAGGATTCCAATATGTCTTGGAAAGGACCATTGCTAGACTTTGGTGAAAGATAGTGATCATGCTTTGGAATAAATTATTGAGATATATCCTTTATCTCATTGGATGATGTAGAGGTATTGTCAACATGATCATTGGTGGATGGATCTTGGATTATGTCAATAGGATCAAATAATTCTAACACTCCTTGAAATAGATCATTGTTGGATATTATTGGTGAATTTTGATCATGATTGGAAAGTGACTCTTGATGCATGCTAATTTGATTGTTGGATGAGGTAGAAACATCTTCAAGGTGTTCATTGATAGGTAGATCTTGATCATTGTTTTCAACAATTGTGGTGGATATATTGTTACTACTATCACTAGTGGTGGAATCTTGATCATTGTCCTTAATAGTTGTGGCGGAGATATTGTCATTGATATCATTAGTGGTTGAATCTTGATCACCATCCTCAACAGTTATTATTCCTTGATCAAGAAGGTCTTGGATGAGATTTTTGAGTCAAATACACTTTGATATTTTATGACGATTGTCTATATGATACTCACAATAAGATCTATCCTTATTCCAAGGGAAGTTTATGATGGAGTTGAAAGCACTTAATTTTGGAAGAGTGGTGAGTTTTGCATTAACTAGATTTTTTAATGCCGATTCAATTGGCTCACCCAAAGGAGTGTATTCACATTTGTTTATTTGTAAGATTTGCACTTGTGGTGATTGATCTTGGAGTTGTGGTGATTGGGTTTGTTGTTGATGTTGTTGATCTTGATATCCAACCTCTTGACATTGGAGGTATTCTTCTTGATGTTGTTGGGGGCACAACTCAATGTTTTGATGACAAGGTTTAACCAATGGGGGAGTGTGTTGATTTTGGGGTGAAGATGTCTCTTGGTGATATGAATAAACAAATTTTCTAAGTATAGCAATTTGATTTCACAAAATTTGTTCTTTATTTTTATTTTGACACCCTCGATATAGTTGATTTGGTTGTTGGTCAAGCATATTTGGAATATACACTTGTGGTATTTGTATGGGATCATGCACAAATTGATTTTAGACAATGTTCTGATTTGGGATGATGTTTAGATTTGGCATTATAGGTTAAATTTCACAATTTTTGTGGTTGGGAATCCATTGCTTTGATTTAGGTAACCTTGATTTTGCATGGTGTTACCTTGGCTTGGATCAATACATGGAGTTGTTAACATATTGTTTAGACCTTGAACAACATTGGTGTGATTTGTAAACATATCTATCCAATAGTTCACCAAGTGTGTATTTGATACGTTCATGTTTGATAATTTTGTACTTGGTATATTCACATTTGGTATGTATGGATGGGATAATGTTGTTTTTTTGAAGACTCACGTATTGATTGTTTGGTTGATAGATTTGTAAGTTTTGACTTTGATTTAAATCTACCATAGGGAAAGGTGTTCCAAAATTTAGATTGGGCATACTCACTTTTGTTATACCATTGAGGTTTGTAGGAGGTAATGATCCCATGTATGGATTGTATAAATGTGAGTTTTGATAAGGGTGATCCAACAATAGTGGTTTACAATTTTTGGCCAAACTAGACACTGCAATTATTTTTTAAAACTAAATCTTCACGTTCAGACACCTACAATAGCTAAACCGTGAAGAATTTGAAGATGATGAAAACTAGAGTCTTGTCAAATTTTGTCCGTAGATTCTAAAAATATTTTTTTCAAAATTTTTGGAATCAGATTGCACTTCTTTTTCCATCTCCCATGAATTTTTTTTCAAAAAATAGCATTTTTAAAAAGTGATGCACACTGTATAGTGCATAACTTTTTTTTCCATGAAGGATAAAATTATAATTCTTTCGAATTTAGATTCATAATCTGATATCTAGTGCTTCCACTTCGTTAGATAGTTATTTATTGAATATTTTTTCTTTAATCAAGTTTTAAAGTCAAACCAATTACAATTTAGACATAGCACGACCATATAACACAAATTTTTTTTTACATATCGAAATTCAATTTTATTTTTTTTGTTGGATCAAGGACTTTAATATCTAGTGCACTCAAATTTTTCAAATTTTTTATTTGATAATCTATTATTTTTCCACATGTGTAGAACAGAGACCTTCATTTTCAATGAAAAACCTATGTTTAATAAAACTATAAAAAAATACATAATAAAACCAAAACATATTAAAATTATATTTGTTGGATAGCTCATTCTGAGGACTACCTAATTCAAGTTGGGTTTGTGAATATTCCTCCATTGTCATCCTCAACTTGACCTTTGAAGTGCCAAAATTCAAGATTTTTTTGTGTCTGAGGGAGGGGATGAGGAATAAAGGGGGTTCGAACGAACTCCTAGGGGTTCGAGCGAACCCCTAGGAGTTCGTTCGAACTAGGGTTCATTCGAACCCCCATTCTATAAGGGGTTTTGATGGATTTTTTGGCAGGAAAGTATTAGGAGGGTTCGCCCAAACCTAGGTTCTAGCGAACCCCTAATGGGTTCGGTCAAACCAATAGGTTCATACGAACCCCTAAAATCAATTTTCTTTCCATGCATTCATTTTTTGTGAGTTTTCCTTCCTCACTTCAATTGTAAACCACTATTGTGGCTTCACCCATAATCATTTGGCATTGTAAGGCTTTGATAGTTTGGTTGACTTAGATCACTCATGATGTATGAATCAAGTTTATATTCCATGTTTTTCTTGTGTTTTTACCTTGTTGACCTCTAAGGGATTTAGGACCAATGATGAGATGAAAGAGTGAGTGATATAGGTGTTTGAACTTTTTTGAGAACTTTGGATGAATACTAGACCTAGGTTTTGATTTTGACAATTTTGATTGGATTATGAACTTGCCAATCCTTACATGGACATGTGATCTTAGGAAAAACTTGTTCAAAGGGGTGCCAATTTAACTAGAGGTATTGGAAAGGATGAATTCTCACACTCCTAACTAAAAAAGGTGATTTTGATTTGGTTTAATGATGTACCCAAGTCTAGATAATGATGTTTCCAAAGCTCTAAATTTGTTTGTCTGATGGAGATGATAAATGTTTGGGATGGATGAAGTGTTTGATTTGATCTTAAATGAACCTAAAAGGGACCTTATTTTCAAGACCAAGATAGTGAACTTTCTTTACCCTATGAGTAGCTCAAACCAAAAGACCAATTTTTTTCTTGGAATACCATAAGACAAAAGATAACAATAACATGTGAGGGGTTCAATTGATTTAATGTTGGTTAATGAATTGCTTTTACCACATCCACTTGTCTTGCTTAAATTTCAAACTAAATGTCTATGTCTTAGCTCTTTTTCATTCCACAAGGTCCATTATGTGAAATTCAAAGAGTCAAGGCCATAGTTTTCCTAGGTTGACTTTGGAGAGAGTAAATTGAGATGTGAGCCCAAATATTTAGAAGCCTCTAAGCATAAAATCCCAAGGGACAAGCAGTAATATTTGGACTCTTCAAGGGTATTTATTTTTCCAAGGGGTTTGAATTTTTGATGACTAGTTGAATGTTTGTTTCAAAGTTTTAGATCCAAGCAATGTATTTGACTGACTCACAAATTGCACAACCCTAGGTTGGAAATGGCTATACTTGTTGAGTCTCCACTTGGATTTCTCCAAACACTAAGACAAAGTGGACTAATAGAGATTTGGTGAAACTGGCTCCCTTCCACAACACACACTTCTCAGGACCACCAAATCTCAAAATCATAAAGATCTAGAGACCTTAAGGATTTTTTATGTTTCTACTTTGAATAGTACAAGTGTGGGGCAACTTCAAAATGATCATTCTTGCACCAAGTATTAAGGATTTTGGTCTTTTAAACAAAGGGTCATAGTAAGGAAATCTAGTTTAGGGGGTACTATAATAAACTCCATCAAGAGGTCTCCCAACCCTTAGAACAAGGGCTTTATTCATCATAAAGATACTGGGGGAGAGATATCACGTATCGCTTCCCGTTGATTGCAAACTTTCCTTACAATCACAAATTTATATAGTGGTTCAAAAGAGCTTGGCATTAGCTCGTTACCGCTTGGTTCATTCCCTCCTTTTGAAGCAAGGAGGTAGGCCTTCTAAAGATAAACAAAAGTGAAGAAGTACATTTGTATTTTGACTTCCTAGATTGCGTAAAGTGCTAGGAGGGAACACACACAATGCCTTTCCTTCACACTCATATGATTGTTCAATTTTAGCTTCAAATTGAAATGTGTGGGTGATTTTAGAAAACAAATGTCAATGGAATTCTTTTGATTCTCAAGATCACTGAGTGGTGTGAGAGAAGTGCATACACATTCAAATGACATAAATTGCAAAAAAATCACAAAACAATGAAGGCACGAGTTCTTTTTTAAACCTAAAGTAAAGATGAATTCGTTTTAAAGCACCAAGCTTAAATGTGAGTTTGTCTTGTTCAATTTTAGTCCAAAATCAAAGTCTAGTGAGTTTCTAATGTTCAATTTTAGCCAACTTAAAAAATAAAATCAACGATTAATTTTAAACCCAAATTGATCTAGTTGGCCTAAAACATAAAACAAAAGCAGCAAATGGATGCTCTAGACTATTACAATAAGCATTTAAAAATGGCTTTCTCAATTCCAATGCCCACTTTTTTCCAACTCCAATCTGCTAGTTAGTTGATTCCCATGTTGAAAAGACCACCATTGTTTCTAGATGCAAACCTGTCATGCAAAGTATTTGTAAAAAAGAAAGAAAAATTAGATTTTCTTCAAAATCACTACTATCAAGTTAAGATCAAAATACACCATACAAAATACTAATTCAGAAAACTAATGTTGTCAGTTCAAAAGTGCAGTCCCCAAGAGTGTTGCATCAACATTCCACATACATAACATGAAAGCACACAACATAAAATACATTAGCATTCAATTTGGTTGTCGATCAAATGCACTCCACTAAACAAGGGCAATTTCATTTAAAAGTATCCAAAGAATTAAAGAACATTTGAAGGGACGATGCAAGATGAAAAGTGATTTCAAATCAAAGAATCCCTTCCATCGATAAACATTATCAAAGGATTTTTGTTTTCCTTTATTTGTTGAACTTGATATTAATGAACCCATCTGACACTTAAAATAATAAAAAAAATGGCACTTACTACCATTGCTAGAGATGACCTACACACCATAGAAAGATTAAAAAAAAACAAGCTTTCTATTCATGAGAAAATTCCTAGGAGAAAGCACTTGGGACTTCATAGGTCAAGACAGTTTAGAATATCTACAAATATTATCCCTTTCAAAATATCTACAAATACCATACTAGAAGGTGTATCGAGATTCCTTGGTTTGTGTAGATTTTTCAATAGTTTCTACCACAATAGTTTACAAAGATCATAATCTTTTCTTTTCTCTACAATTTGATGAGCAGTATGGATGGTAGTGGCTATAGTTAAAATCAAATATTTGAGTAGAATATCTTGTATGTAATTCCCATTGTCACATACCAAACCCTTAGGTTGGCTATGGCATTCAAAATACTTGCCCTTTTAAAATTTTTTGCTTTAGTAAGCCTCATAACTTTTTAATTCTTGATAGATTTAGTGCAAGTATTGGTCCACTGGAACATGTAATCTAGTCACAACCTTGATAGCTTCTTTTGTAATTATATGGGCTTGATCAAGCCAAGAAGGGAAAATCCTTCCTTTCATCCAATCCTTTTCATTCTACATTTGCATATTCTAGTTTAAGTTAAAAGTCATCATCTAGGAGATTGTTGAACCTAAACTCTATCATTTTTAGATGATCATATTCATTTAGGTGTGAATGAATGTAGACGTGGATATATTTAGAGTGGGTCACATGGATTGGAAAATGGGATAAATCACCCTCATTGTTAGTCATAGTTGATATATATGGGTCTTTCTTGAATTTTGGCCTTGGTCTATCCACAAAATCAATGAAAATAGGAGTAGTCATGATAGGTCTAACTATAGCTAGGGTTTTATAATTAAAAACTAGAGAAATACCTTTGAACACTATTGTTAAGGTTTGCACGAAACTTGTTGAACACTTTCTCCACTTTTGTAGCTCTTGAGCCTACTTCAAACAAGTTGAATGAAATCAATTTGATCAAAAAGAGCTAAATACCATACTAGAACCATATCCTCATATATCTACCCTTAATCCATCCACCTACATCCCCTTAAGTCACTCTCTCAACACCCCTTAAGGCACCCTCTTAGGACCCTTTAAGCCTTATCCTTATATATCTACCCTTAATCCATCCTCTGGCATCCTCTTAAGTCACACTCTAAACACCCCTTAAGCCATCCCCTTAGGATCCCTTAATCCATATCCTCATATATCTACCCTTAATCCATTCTCTTGCATCTCCTTAACTCACTCTCTCAACATCCCTTAATCCATCCTCTTAGGACCCCTTAATCTATCCTCTTGCATCCCCTTAAGTCTCTTTATTAATTCCCCTTAATCCATCCTCTTAGGACCCCTTAATCCATATCCTCGTATATCTACTCTTAATCCATTCTCTTGCATCCCCTTAAGTCACTCTCTCAACACCCCTTAAGGCATCCTCTTAGGACCCCTTAATCCATATCCTTATATATCTACTCTTAATCCATCCTCTGCAATCCCCTTAAGTCACACTCTCAACACCCCTTAAGCCATCCTCTTAGAACCCCTTAAGCCATCCTCTTAGAACCCCTTAATCCATATCCTCGTATATCTACCCTTAATCCATTCTCTTGCATCCCCTTAAGTCACTCTCTCAACACCCCTTAAGCCATCCTCTTAGGACCCCTTAAGCCATATTCTCGTATATCTACCCTTAATCCATCCTATTGCATCCCCTTATGCCACTCTCTCAACAGGCCTTAAGCCATCCTAGTATTTTGATATTTTTACTATTGACAGTATGCCCCCAAAAGATGTGGTCTCATAATTGCAAGATACCCACAAAATGGATCTATTTCAAATATAAAAACCTTAAAATAGGCTTTCCATGGTACACACATAACACTTGGAGGATGAACAATTGTATATTATGATTATCAATTGATTGACAGAATGTGCCCAACCCAATGAATAAAACCAACCCCTAACTCCAATTCCAAGTGTTCAATAAAATATGGAATCTCAAATCTTGAATCTAAAACCCCAGTCTCTTAAATCTTGACAAGCAGGTGAATCTATGATGAATAATAATAATAGCAACAACATCTGGGATGTTAGAAAGGAAGGATCGGCCTTGTCTTACTCGTTGGAATCATGAATGAGGTGGCTTTACAACCTTGAAATCCAAGAGCATTTAATTTGGATCTGTCAAAATGTGTTGGCGGTGATTACTCATTTAGGTAAAGATAATTCCAACTCTAAACAACCCCCATGACTTTTTAAATAGCTTGAAGTTTATGATCATAGATAAATACTTTCGATATCTAATTAATGAAGTTGCGGTCTAGCTAGAGGCGCACATGTGATACCAAGCATTTTTAATGCAATTCACCTAGCTTGAAGAAAACCCAACTACAATTTCCAAACTGATGAATAGTGGGTGAAGAAAGTGCAGAGGCCAGATACTTTTGTTCTTGATAGAAATGGGGTGTTGCGTATGCTTAAGCAATGATCCTTTACATTCAATCGAACAAGGCAATTTTGGCATTAAAAAGTCAGTAAAAGAACATTGTGTGATTTATTTAAAAGACATTGCCTCTTTCATATAACTGCTTTAAAATGTCATTTGTGAATTAACTTCAATGAAGATAGATTTTACTTCAGAATATAACAAAGCCCAACAAAAATGGAGGCTAAATATACTCACGAATAGACTTTAGGCAATACGAAACTTAGTGACAGCTACAAGGAAGCAAAAATGATGCCATTACCAACAAAGAATCATACCACCAGTATTGTAGTAACCTAGCAATGGGAATCATACCTGAGATGAATATTTTCTGCAATCCAACATCGCCTTAATGAGGCTGTGAATTATAGATTTATTTTGGCGCAATGTTCTTTGTCACCAAATTCTACATTTATTAGTTACCAAATTTCAAGAAAGATGTCACGCAAGTAAAGATTTCCCTAAATAAACTATGATATAAGTTGTCTTTTAAACACGTCATCTATAAGATTGAATGCATCTATCAAAGGCCTATATTAAGCCAAGCACATGACTCCTACACACACAATCATGGAAAATTTCTACAACCATCACCAACTAGACTTAAAAAATCTTAGATAATGTCAAAATACATTATCTTTAATGAAATGTCATAAAAGTCCTATAAGCATGAAGAATGCATTTTCCCTTAGTTCATTGTTCAAACAAATGAATGGAAGCTAACAATTACTAAGTGCATCGTTTAAAAGATTGAATGCATTTGCAATACTATACGTCATTTAGATAATGTCAGAATACTTTAGTGAAACACCATAAAGTCCTACACAAGTGTGAAGAATGCATCCCATATGAGGATCAAATGATATACTTTGCTCAAAATATGTTATGAATGGTTGCATGCAGATATAATCACAACGAGGTAATGATATGAAAATATGTCATTAATGTATAAGCACAATGAAACAAGCAACATTTTTTATTACCCTTAACGTGTACACATAGAACATATTGGCAAGCCAATTTAATCTAAAGACCAATTTATGAGGGACTGAGGAATCTCAGGGGATAGATGAAGAGGATAAAAGTCGAAGAAGCAGGTAAAGACTTAGAAGCCACAAAACATCTTAAGTTTGAGCACCTTGTATGCTGATGAGAATAGGAATATGGGATGGTTGCATATAATGAAAGAGACATGACCATGTAATATTTACAAAGTGTATGAAGAATAGATCAAGCGGATGAAAGGTAGTTGTGTGGAAAACAACGAAGGGGGATGTGGGTTGAAGACAGTTTGCAAAAGACAATGTGTAGAGATTGCAAATTCAATGAGTTGAGCAGAAGCGCATTGAAATGTCCAATTGTTTTCAAAGATATTAACTGTAAAACCAAACTAATAGCTTACCAAAACACAAAATACAATGACTTAAAAAAAAAAATAGTCACAAGTAATGGATGAACTTTTTGGCATAATTTCTTTGTTTTTTATGACAGTCTTTTGTGGATACAGATATCTAATACCCCATATATCTTAAACATTATAGAAAAAATTTTGACAGAAATTTTGTGAGGATTGAGATCTAGATATATAAAACTCAATTTTTGAAATTTTTTTTGTTTAAAACTTTGTATTCATTAGAAATCAAAGTAAGATTAACAAAATATAATGGAGGCTATCGAGATCCCCACGGTGGGTGCCAAAATATGGATTTTTTTTTTGTACTCTTGCTCAAACACAAACAAGCATTAGTATTGTTAGTAAACTTAAGCATACCAAAACAAGCATCCCTATGAAATACTTGATCATGGTACCTATATACATGCAAAATTAGCATTATGCACTTAGTTCATATTCATCCGCTCATAAAATTAATCAAGTTCATTAAATCCATTCATTAGGAAAATCAGGTTCATTTAATCTCTAAGGATTATCCACTTAAATTGAATAAATTAACTTTATTTAATTTAAATCTATCGTTCCCTCTTTGATTAAATAAATCAAGACTTTATTTAATTAAAATCCTAAAACACCTTCCATCCCTTTTTTATTTAAATAAATCAAAATATGTTATGAAATAACTTGCACAATAGAATAATATGATATGAAATTTGCTGCAAATACTTGATAATAACTGAGAATAACAAGCCACTTCAAGGGGAAAAACCTCCAAATATCTCTAATGAAAACACACTTCACAACTTGATGATGAAATAAGACTCACAACCCCCTATATATACCTATTTATGCCTAGGATATCACCTAGGCCGACTTAGACACACTTATATAAGTCTTAGGCCGACCTAAGCAACTAAATAATAATATACTAATGATAATATGACTTAACAAAGAGTTAAGATAGCCACAAGCTGACTATTCATAACCCAATGTACACTAATATTAAGGGTCGCGTAGCATGCCCCCTTCTTCTAAGAAGCATTGTCCGCAATGCTAATCAAGTTTGGATACTTTTGAATGAACTGCTCATCCTCCCATGTGGCATCTTCAACTAGTAAATTCTTCCATTGGATGAGATACTTAGTGAGAGTTCTATTCCTCAGCTTCTTTGTGCGTGTTTGACAAATGCACTCTGGTTCCAAAATGAATCTTCCTTCTTCATCAAGCTTTGGTAGTGTTGATTGAGTGGGAATATTATTCCCAATGACCTTCTTCAAACAGGAAACATGAAAAACTTGATGTATCTTTGTTGTTGGTGGCAACTCAAGCTTGTAAGCAACACTACCGATCTTTTGCATGATTTGGTATGGACCATAATACTTTGGAGAAAACTTATTATTCTTTTTTTTTTTGCTTTAGTGAGATTTGCTTATAAGGCTGCAATCTCAAGAAGACCCAATCCCCAACTTCAAGACTTCTTTCACTACGATGTTGGTCTGCTTGTTGTTTCATTTGATTTTTTGCCATGGCTAAATTCTCCTTGAGTCAAGTTTGTTGTTGATGAAGCAAGTGGTTTTCTACTGCCTGAACTCTTGGGGACACATTTATTGAGGATGTGATGGAAGGAGGATGATATCCATAAAGTGCCAAAAATGGAGACATTTTTGATGAGCTATGAAAAGAAGTGTTATACCACCATTCTGCAAGTGGTAGCCAATCTACCTACTGAGACTGTTTCTCTGAAGTGAAACAACATAGATATCCTTCCAAACACTTATTAACAACCTCAGTTTTCCCATCTGATTGAGGGTGGTATGAAGAGCTATGAGCCAATTGAGTACCCAAACATGAGAATAAATCTTTCCAAAAGTGACTAGTGAAGATAGGATCACGATCACTAACAATAACCTTTGTGTACCATGTAACTTTTGGATATTCTCCAAAAAATATTTTTCCACTGCACTTGTTGTAAAAGGATGTGATAATGCAATGAAATGTGCATATTTAGTGAGGCGATCAACTACCACCATGATGACATTATGACCTTTATGTTTGGGAAGCCTTGTGATGAAGTCCATGGATACCTCTTCCCAATGTTGGCTAGGAATAGATAAGGGTTGTAAGAAACCTGGTGTCTTAGTTGTCTCCCCTTTATGCCTTTGAAAAACCAAACATTCAGCCACAAATTTTTGAACATCACCCTTTAGCCCTTCCCAAAAAAAGTCTTGCTTGACTCAATGATATGTCTTCAAAAATCCTGAATGACCACCCACTAGAGAATCATGCAGCTCTATGAGAATCTTGTGTTTAAGAGTGGAATTCTTGCACAAATAAAAATGCTCTTTATACCAAAGAGTATCTCCCTTCCAACAAAACTTATCTGAACTACTAGGATCACTTTTTAATTGTTCGATGAGATTACTTGTCGCAACATCATTTTGCCACTTTGCTTTAGCTTCCTCCACCCAATTTTCTTGTAATATTGAAAGGGCACACAATAAGGCTTCATCTTTCTCATCCTTCCTTGAAATTGCATCTGTGACAATATTTTCTTTCCCTTTCTTATATATAATCTCAAAGTCATATCCTAACATCTTAGTGACCCATTTTTGCTACTCTTTGGAAGATAGTCTTTGTTCCAAAAAATATTTGAGGCTATCATGATCTGTCTTAACCTTGAAGTGTCTACCCAATAGATAAGGCCTCCATTGTTTCATTGCATGGAGGATTGCTAGCATTTCCTTCTCATAAATAGGTTTTAGTTGATTCTAACCTTTTAATTGATGACTCTCAAAAGCAATGGGTCAACCTTCTTGCATGAGCACTGCTCCTATCCCATTTCTAGAAGCATCACATTCCACAATGAATTCCTTGATGAAGTCAGGAATGACAAGCACTGGAGTTGTACACATAGCCTCATTCAATCTCTCAAATGTTGTATTGGCAGACTCGTTCCAATGAAAAGAATCCTTCTTCAATAGAGTGGTGAGAGGTGCTGCTATAGGACCATAATTATTCACAAATCTTCTATAGTACCCTGTCAATCCCAAGAAACCCCTCAGTTTCTTAATGGTTTTTGGAATAGGCCATTCCATGATAGCCTTAATTTTGTTAGGGTCCACCTTTACTCCTTCATGTGAAACTATGTGTCCCAAATACTCCACCTCTATAAGACCAAACACACACTTGGATGGCTTAGCATAGAGTCTATGATCTTCAAGTATTTGTAATGCTTGATCCACATGTTGTGAATGTTCTTCCCAAGTCTTGCTATAAATCAATATATCATCAAAGAATACTAACACAAACTTCCTCAAAAACTTAAAAATGGAATTCATCAAACTTTGGAATGTAGATGGTGCATTGGCAAGACCAAATGGCATCACTAAAAATTCATAATGACCCTCATGAGTCTGAAATGTTGTCTTACAAATATTTTCCTCTTTAATCTAAATTTGGTGATAACCAGATCTAATATCTAACTTGGTAAAATACATAGCTCCATTCAATTCATCTAGCAAATCATCAATGACTAGAATAGAAAACTTATCTTTAATGGTGTACATGTTGAGCACTCTATAATCTGGACACATGCGCCAAGTATCATCCTTCTTACATATCATCACCATAGGCGAGGAGTAAGCACTTTGGCTATGCCCGATAATTCTTGCCTCTAGCATCTCTTCAACAATTTTTTCTATCTCTCTTTTGTATGTGTGGATACCTGTAAGGCCTAATGTTCAGTGGTTGGCTCCCTGGGACTAACTATATGGCATGATCATTATCCCTCTTAGGAGGAAGTCCTTTAGGCATATCTCCAAGAACAACTGAGTGACGATCAATTATAGCTTGCAAATTTGGATGAGTAGGAGCATTAGATTGAGAGACTTCTAATGAACATAGTTGGGCCATAAATCCATCCACTCCTTTCTTAAGCAACTTTTGCATTTGATGAGAGCTTACCATTTTTGCGGATTTTTCTTTCAACCCCCTTAGCTCTACTATCCTTCCTTCTAATTGAAATCTCATGAATAGTTCTTGGAAGTTCATCTCAATTGTTCCCAATGTAGTAAGCCATTGTACTCCCAAAACAATATCTGCTACACCCATGGATATCGCATACATTGGGGTATCAAGTTGATAATCTCCCATGGATAATTTAATGCTATGACACTTCCCTGAACAACTAACTATACCACCATCTACAATCGAAACCTGAAACTCTAGAGCTTGGTATATAAAACAATTTAGATGAGCAAGTAACTTTTTGTTGATGAAATTATGAGTACTACCTGAGTCGATCAACACTATTACCTTCTGCTTCTTTAAGAACCCTACCACCTTGAGAGTTTCTGGAGCATTGAAACTTGAGAGTGCATGACAAGAAATGATTGGTTGAGAATCATGTGATTCCTCATTTGACTCCCTTTCATCCTCTAGTATGGGTTCCTCGTCTTCTTCCTCACTTGGACCTTCAATATAGAACAATTTCTTTTCACTGCATTTATGTCCTCGACTATATTTTCTATCACAATTGAAACACAAACCTTTGGCTCTTTTATCCTCATTTTGTTGTGGAGTCAACTTAATAGGTTGTGTTGAATATCCCTTCTCTCTTGTCAAATTATCCCCTTCTTAGGGTTCAAATACTTCTCCTCCACCCTACATGCTAATATAAAGGACTCCTTTATGGAGCTAGGGCTAAACATGCGTACCTCATGTTGAATGTGATCCTTGAGACCATCCAAGAATAAATCATTCAAATTTTCCTCCATAATTGTATCCACTCTTAAGGATAGATTTTGGAATTGTTGAATATAATCCTTAATTGATCCTGTTTGTTGAAGTTTAGACAACTGACTGAGGAAGTTGTCTGTCATGCTATTGTTGTATTGTGCTTAGAGTTCCTCTATAAAAATTGACCATGAGACAATGAGCCCCTTTTTCCTTCAATGAGTGCAAATCCAACGATACCAAATGAATTGATCTGGTTCTAGATATAGGGAAGCCATCGTGACCTTTTGTCCATTTGGGATTTGGTGTACTTCAAAAAAAATCTCCATTTGGTTTATCCATGTTAAAGGATCCATGCCATTGAACTTGCGCATATCCACCTTTGGAAATAAATTCCTAGATCCCATGGGAGTACTAAAGTTGATGTCAATGGTAGTTGACCTAGAATTTTCACCTTGGTCGCTTGAGAACTCCTTTCTTGGTTCAGCTATGTAGGTGCTTAACATGTTTCGCATGTCTGATATATCCCCTCTTAGGTCACACATATCCATTTTAATTGATGAAATGTCTTCCTTGAACTTATTTATTTCCTCATTAGGAGTAATATTCTCTATTGTTACCCCATCTTAATTAGGAGTCTTCCCCAGAGTGACAACATTCTTTTTGCCCCTTATTGCAAGCCCCGTCATGATGAAAACCACTAACTTTGAAATAAACCACAAAAATGAAACTTAAATTCTTTGAAAAATTTACTGTAATATCCTTTAGTATGTCTTCAAAAATCCAATAAAAAATAGACTCCAATACAACAAGATGTGCGAGATATGCAGATTCCAAAAAAATAGTGTAGAAACCCTAATTCTGCAATAATTCACTTAATTCTGCTCTAATTCTTCTAAAATTTGGATTGAAGCTTCTTCAATATGTTCTTCAAAAACCCTTTAAAAATAAAAAAAAATTCCCAAAATATGAAAGATATGCTCTTCCCAAAATTGCCTCCAAAATTGAGAAGAACCTTGCCTCTACATTGCCAAGATCATGCTCTGATACCACTTGTTATGAAATAACTTGCACAATAGAAGAATATGATATGAAATATGCTGCAAATATTTAATAATAATTGAAATTAACAAGCCACTTCAAGGGGGAAAACCTCCAAATATCTCTAATGAGAACACGCTTCACAACTTGATGATGAAATAAGACTCACAACCCCCTATATATACCTATTTATGCCTAGGATATCACCTAGGCCGACTTAGACACACCTATATAAATCTTAGGCCTATCTAAACAATTAAATAACAATATACTAATTATAATATGACTTAATAGAGAGTTAAGATAGCCACAAGCTGACTATTCATAACCCAATATACACTAATATTAAAGGCGTAGCAAAATATTTAAGTCAAATGGGTCAAAACCCCTAAACATCATCTAAGCTAATCTAATCCTAATTAGTCTAATCTAACCACCCATCACATCCTCTAGCTTTTCCCACTTGCACCAATAAATCATTTTAACTCATTTATAAATTCATCATTTTCTTTCAACTTGGCATAAAAAAATGGAATATGAAGACAAGTTGACTTGTCTCTTCCAACTTTGCAACAACTTCATTATTTCATGTCCCCCACTCAACATTTATAACATTTATTTGCAACAACTTCTATATTTCATGTCCCCCACTCAACATTTATAACATTTATAACATTTATTTGCAACAACTTCTTTATTTCATGTCCCCCACTCAACATTTTTTAACATTTATTTCAACAACTTTTTTATTTCATGTCCCCACTCAACATTTTTTAACATTTATTTCAATCTATGAGAAGTTGACGAGTGACTCTATTTGATTGGATAAATCATTATCCCACATTGATCTATTTTGAGCTCTCTTCCAACTTGAAAATCTATAAATAAAGGGTTTATTCTTCAACAAGATCATCCACAACTTATGCAAAGTTACTCTCTTCACATTGAGAGCTAATTTTTTTCATCTTCATAATATCTTCATATCAATCTCATTATTGAGCTTAGCAAAGGATCCACAACTCATGCAAAGTTACTTTCTTCACATTGAAAGCTAATTTTGTCCATCATCATTTGCAACATCAAGCTTGTCAAGGGTTGGGAAAGGGCTACTTTTCACATCAAAGTAGCACCAATCCAATATTGGATAGATATACTTCATGTTTTTTTATAAATGTTTTTGTTATCTTGTTATTTATGGCATTTTAAAAAATATTTTAGATTATCTCATATGGATGTTGAAAGTTTGTTTTGTTTAGAAACACTAACCATGCATGTGTATGTTAGTCTTTTAACCAATTGCATATTTTGGCGTCTACAAGTATAATTTTGCATCTTAGTATAGTATGCATTTTAGTTTAAATCTCATTCTCTAGTAGTCCATTTAGTTGAGCTTGGCATACTAAATCTAAGAGCAACTCGAATCAATGAAACGCTGGAGATAGGGAGCAATAAAATGACTTTGAAGAAGCTGTACTAAGAGTTTTTTTTTTTAAGCTTCTTTGATATAAAGTTTCATTGAATGTGTTTTGAATTTATTATGATAGGAATATTTCCATACACACACTACCTATGCAAACAAGATAAAAATAACTAAAGAAACTAGATGAAAGCATATGAAAGCAAGATCAAACTCTATCCCATAGTGGGAGTGGTGCTCCTTTGATCTAGAAAATGAGGCCCTTTCCCACCCTCTTGATAAGCTTCCACTGTTGATGAAGATGCAAATATGAGTGATGAATTGCAAGATGAATGTGCCTATAGTGAGAATGCTAAGATTGTGGATGATTGTGGATGGATTTCAAGTAGAAGTGGTTTAGATATTTATAGGGTTGTAGGGTTGAAGAATGGAGAGATGGGAGGAATGCAGGACTAAAAGAGAGTCAATGAGATTGTGACACTTGTCACATGGCTAATGGATGAAGGTGGAACACATTTTGGAGAATGCACATAGTTAATGCATGTGGTTGAGATGTAAGAGGGGTGTAAGAGAGATTAATGCATTTGTAAGAGACATTAAATGAATGTGGTTGAGGTGTTTTGGAGGGAAATTGTTTGGGTAAGAAAGCCAAATAAATGGAGTTAATGAAGGAATATTCCATGAACTATGTTTTTGAGAAGATAAATGAGGTAATTAGTCAATTAAAATAAACCATTTTCATTTGCAAGTGGGTTAGTTAATCAGGGGTAGGGTTTAACCAAGGTTGAGTCAAAACCTAAAGAATCGATAATGGGGATTAAGAATTAATTAATTCATAATTAATTAATTTGAAGGGATTAGGAGATTGTGACATTTGATTTAAATAACTTGGTTTATTAAATTAAATGAGAGGACTTTAAGATTTGATTGATTTATTTAAATCAACATGATGAACATTGGTGAATTAATCTAATAAATTGTTTTATTTGATTAATAGAGGAATTTTATGTTACTTAGTTAGATTTAAATGCATACTATTTGTTTCCATGTCAACACTAACAATTTCAAGTTTGTGAATGCAAATTTTGATTAACAAGATTTACATGGCAATGACTTCCTTGCACAATATGGTCAACTGCATGCAAGAATGGGATTGCTTTAGCCTTGAGTACATTTGGCTTCATGTTTAGTTTTTATTATATTGAATAAATCAACATTCTTCCAACTAACACTATGTTCATTGCACTTAAATATTAATACTCGATTTAATAATTGATTAATTACATATTTAACTTTTCTAATTAACATAACTATTTGAAGTTGCTAGTACATCAATAGGACTCTCTTCTTGAAATATATGATCATTTTCGTATATGCGGATAAAAAAACACTTAAAAATGTCTATCCAATTTTAAAAATGTAACTTTGATCGTATTTATTAATTAATTGAAAATTAAAAATCTATGATATTATGATTTTTAGCCAATAGGCTATATATATTATGGGAACTTTGAGACAAAACTTGTCTCACGCCGGATACCATTCCCGTGAAACAATTTGTCGAAGTTGTTTACTGTTCCGAAAGGTTTCCATCGTTGTTTACTATTTTCTTCGCCTGAAAACAAAGATTGACATCTTCGAATCCGATATTAGTGATGTGTCAAATATTGTTTATCTACCCTAAAACCCTGATATTTTCAGAGCCACTTTCATTTATTGAGCGGGGTGGGTCGGAGGAGTAATGCATCAAGCCCTAACTGAAGTCGATCGAGTGCATATTAGAGCTTCTCTATTCATTTGACTCTTCTTGATTCATTTTCCCTGATAATAGGGATGCTGGCAGGGAGTTGTATGCACAGTCACATCCATGTACAATTTTGTGAGAGGGGAAATGGCCTTGTTGTACCCTCCTCTCATCTCTGACGGGCTTTGCTTTTTCTCTGCTATGTCAATATGATCTTAATGTGGCACGGAGCTTTGCATCTAACATTCATTATGCTTCCCTTTGTGAAATATATTGAAGCAGCAGCTCCAAGCCTACGCCAGCCGGGATGCCCCTGTAAATTAGCTTTCTTAAGCTCAAGTTATGTCAATCTTAGGATTGTATTCACTTTGAGGAATCTGTATAAATTTAGTTGTGTACAATAGGGGATTATTCACGAGTTATGTAAGTTGATATCTTCTTTCTTGATTTATAGCAGTGTGTTGCTCCTCTGGGCTCACCTAACACATATGAAATTGACCCAGGTAAGTAGGGTTCTTGAGGGCAGCTACACCTCAGATATCGTTGTGCGTACTGAATTTTGTTATAGCAGCCTATAAGTTGTCTCATGATCTATTTCCACTCAAGGAGGTGACTGCAACTTTTGATTTTGCTAGTGTGGGAGTGATGAACTTGGTGGGGTGTTGGTTTGGAGCAATGCTTATATGCCCTGGTGCAGGAGGGCTTGTTGGCCAGTATCGATTTGGGGAAAGAAGTGGGGCTTATGTGGTGTTTCTAGGCATTGTTAAGATGGATTTGCGTCTGTTACTGGGAAGCTCCCTTGTAAAATTCCTCACCCAGTTCCCAGTTGGTTTACCAGGTGTGTTACTGCTCTTTTCGAGAATAGAATTGGCCATGGCTTCTCGGGGCATGAATTCCAAGTAGGATTCTTTTGTGATGCTCGTGTGCACGGCTGTTTTGCTAACTAGATCCAGTGCAACTCTTGGCTTTGGATGTGGTATTGTCCTATATATTCTGCTAAAGCTCAGGCAGTTGAATGAAGATGATGGCATTGAGCTTTTCCAATCCAGCAAAAGAAAACCCTCAGAAATAATGGCTTAGGCTCTCAAAACAATAGCCTAGTGCAACATTATTTTTACTTTTATCAAAATCTATATATGTTTATTGTAGGCATAGTAATACCTTTAGAAGATCCACTGAGAGCCAAAGCCACCAAGAGACAGGGCATCATGAATTGCAAGGTAGTTTTTTAGTCTCCACTACAACCCACTAGTACCACACAACTGGCTGATTAAACACTTTACTATTGAACCTTCAAGAAATCTCCAGAACAAGGCTAGCATATATAATGAATAATGATTTTCTGTAGTTTCAATATAAAATTTTATCATATCTTTGAATTGTTTTGTAAATTTGGAGATTCATGGATATCAGAAGACATCATATGATGGAATGTTGAACACTACCTAGGAAAAGCTAAATCTTTCCAAACATATTTATCATATTCAGTTCGTTTAATTTTCAAAAGTCTAGCAGCCATATTTTGAGCAACAACAACATTTTATTTCGTGGATAGTATTTAAAATTTTTTTTTGGTTCCTCTCTGAATTTCCAGATATGTTCCAAGTGTTAAATACATCAAAATTTGATCTATTAATTCAATACGAACATCTAAAATTTCATCAGAATATCCACTGTAGCAACCTCAGTTTGAGATTGCTTTCATTACTTCGTATTTTCTCTCCTTTCATCAATTGGTGAATCCTCTGGCTTTACTTCAACTTTGGATTTTACTATTTATTTTCAACATTGACTGAATAGTATTGTGAAATGGAGTCGATTCATGTTTGCACTTGACATTGAAAAGAAGGACAATTGATCTAAGTTGAAGATCCTTTAAGTTTTATCTGCCTATATGATAGTAAATTTGAGCTACCATGTATTTTTGATCGTTTAATTTCAAACATCCCTATTCTGTAGAAGGTATTAACCAGCCAAAATTTCAAGTGGACTATTTCTAGCTGTGTGTTTTTTCTGTAACATTTATATGTGTAGAATACTGTAAAAGCTGAAATACATTCTGCGGAGTATTTCCTTATGAATAACTGGCATAGAGAGCCTGTGAGCTTGATTCAGTCTGTGAGGTTATCTAGATGAGTTTTTCATTGCTCACGACTCCAAGTCATTAAGATTATTGATTTTAGGTGACATTAAATCTCTATTTTGTAGGATTGTTCATTATAATTGTTGGATCATGGCCAAACATAAAAGCCAACTTGAAACAAAGATTAGAAACCTCTTTCATTTTCTTATTCAAGCTTAAACATCATGAAATGGCTTATACCATCCTTTTATGGTGTGAAAAAATTAAGAGACATTCGTCAGAAAGTTGTTTACTTTATTAATTTAACCAATTGAAAATTCACAATAACAAAATCGAATATTGTGAGGTGAACATAGAGTATGGTTAAGCTAAGGAGCTTCTGGAAAACATGTATTCATATCCGGATAAGGCGCATGGCTATTGGACAATCACCAGCAGTTCCATCTAGATCAATAATTCGTGACTCGTAGGGAAAAGCAGGGATGATAGCCTAACTCTGCTAGTGGATTTTGATCTCTAATTGGATCTGCTTTTACATCTCACTTCTAGCTCTGCAACTTGAACTACAACCTCCACGTTAGTGAAGTGTTTGACATACTGGCTCAACAAAATGTAGTCTCATGGAATGCCATGGTTGTAGGATATGCATAAACACATCTACCATATTATTTATATGAGCATCCAGATTGTCCAAATTGGAGTAATCTTCATGTATCTCTTCTTCACTTTGGTTCTATCTATAGCTATAGGTCTTGAAATCATCTAAGTCATTTTCTGTGCTGGCCTACAAGAGTATCCAAATTGGAGTAATCCTCTTGTATCTCTTCTTCAATTTGGTTCTATCTATAGCTATAGGTCTTGAAATCATCTATGTCCTCTTCTGTGCTAGCCCACTTCAAAAAATTGTAGTTACAAGCACAATCAATTTTTTAATAGCACCCTAATTGTTTATCCTGATTTGTTCTCTGAGTCAATGTAGAAATGATTTGGTATTTTTCATTAAGAGAGTCTCTTATGTAGTTATGATTAGCTACTACAAATTGTTGGCCTTTTGAGTCTCATTGACCTACTCTGATTTAATTAGGATCACTTGGGGTCATCTACTATCCTCTTTATGCTTTTCATTTGGTTTAGAAAAACAAACATAGCCACCATAGGTAGGAACAGATAAAAAAGAAAGAGCTAAAGTGAGGTTGCTCTGTAGTCTTCGTCATTTTTTGTCAACATCAAATTTATAGATTGTTCATACTTAAAAACTTTTGTAGGTAATCTTAAATTTCAATTTAAATTGTTCGTATTTAATATAATATTTATATTAAATTTTCTTTCTCTCTGTACCTAAATAATATTCAATGAATAATATCCATATTTATATTAAATTTTTCTTTCTATCGTGGTAAGATCGTGAATAATTTAAATTGTTAATATTTAATATAATAACTTACATATACTTTTCTATCTGCGTAACCCTTGCACCAGACCCTTGCACCCCTTCTGGTGCAAGTGCTAGTCAATTAATTAATAAATACCTCGAGTTGGATAGAATATTAAGACTTCGTATATGAACGGTCCCACATGCCGTCACCAGAAACTGATACTGAATTTCCACGCAGAATGGGACCGTCACCAGAAACTGATACTGAATTTCCACGCAGAATCCTTCACATTAGGTTGTACCCATATGAGTGGTCCCGCACGCCGACGCCAGAAACTGATACTGAATTTCCACATAGATTCCTTCATGATATCTTCCCTAATCTCTTTCTCCCCCTTTGTTTTAATTCGTTCTGTGCCGCGGTTTGCGGATCTCGGTTTCCGACGAGTTTTACAAGTAACGAGAGTTCAACATTCTGGAGCGGAATGGAGGATTTCAAGCATTACAGGCCTCTTTCATCACATACTCCCAACCAGCGCCACAAAAGGTACCATATTTTCCTGAGCTTCAGAGGTGCCGATGTCAGAAAAACCTTGGTCGATCATCTCTACCAATCTCTCTCAACCGCAGGACTTCATGTGTTCTTAGACAGTGAGCGATTGGAAAAGGGCGACAACATTGGAATCAGTCTTCAGCGTGCCGTTCAAAGCTCTGCAATCCATATACCCATATTTTCTGCTCACTATGCCCTTTCGCCATGGTGTCTCAAGGAGCTCTCGCTTATGTGGGATTTCAAGTCAATATCTACAGGCACAACAATTATCCCCTTGTTTTATGATGTGGAGCCATCAGATGTGAGATACCCTGATAAAAAAGGTGGTCCATATGCTGAGGCATTCCATAAACATTACAGTCAAGGCAGACATGAAGAACATGAGATCACTGCGTGGAAAACGGCTCTGTACCAAGTCTCTTCTCTCTCGGGCTGGTCTCTCACTGAAACGGCTTTGGGGTATAACTATTGGTTCTTTCGCTGGAGCTCATCAATCATGCATCTTCACATATTTTTAAAAATAAAATGAAAATATGAGACTAGCTTCACAGCCATTTTTATCACTGATAAAAAAATAGTAATAGACAGGCCAACTGATAGAAAGTTGTGAAAAAGCAGGAAGTTCACTATTGGTCATGCATTTAAAGTTTTAGTTTGATTTTATCTAAAATTACATTAGTTTTTCAGTAGGATTCACTTATTAATATGATTTCAGATGAGCCATCTGCCAAACTTTTATCACTGATAAAAATTATAAGGAGACTGCTCGATACTTTTTTTCTCTATGAAAAAATCCAAAACCAATATCTGAAAAATCATTATTATCAAGTGATTTTCATAATTATGAACTCGTACAAATTTAAATTTAAATTACATAATTTGATGGTTTCTATAGTAGAACATGGGGGTTCGATGAATTCAATGATGATTTCAATGGTGTCAACAGTTTGAGTGATGCTAGGGGTGGTATCATCAATAATAGGTGTTGGGTGGAGAAGGGTTGCATCACTAATGACCGTGGCTGATGGGTTGCGATGGAATGATTCCATGACTTCAAGTGGTGGAGTTGGGGATTTCTAATGAATGATTGGAAAAGAGGGAATGAATGTTCAGAATGGATGGATGAATGGTTGAAACGAGTAAATGAATGATCAAAAAAGAGGGAACAAATGTTTGGAATGGATGGATGAATGGTTGAAACAAGTAAACGATTGATTGAAATGGATAAAAAAATTCTTGGATGGGGAGAATTACTCTCAAAATGGATGAAAGGATGAATAGGAAGAAATTGAAGAAGATGGAGGGAGGGATCTTAAGATTTGTTTTGATATCCAAAGATCTTGGCTGCAGATGGACTATAGCTCAAATTAAGATTTTGGTTAAGCTCATGTTGGGATTAGATTAAAGCTTAGATTAGGATTGGATCAAAGCTTAGATTAGGATGATTGGAGGATGTGATGGAATTGATTCTACACAAAGTTTCAAGGTTTAATGAACATAAGATGCTAACAATCAGATTTTTCTAGATTTGGCAATTTTCAAACATTGTCAAATTTTTCCATTTTAGGAAACTTCATAGACATACTTTTGAAAGTCTAGTTTTTTCCCAAACAAAACCCAAAAATAAGATAGGATGAATTTCCAACCAACATCCCAAATCTGAGACATGCATTCTGAGTTATTAATGAAAATGATTTTTCAAAAACTAAAAAAAAATACTAAATTGCAATTTTGAGGGTCAAGATGAAAGTTTGAGGCCCCAAAAATATGGCAAAAAGGGGCCCAACTAACTCAAGGTTGATTAGGAATCTATATGCCACCTCATAACTCAACCACTTCTAAAATTTCAGCCCAAATGAACACCCGAGTCAAAAGTTATGGCCTCCAGAAGTTTCTGTATAAAAATCAAAACCATCAAAAATGAAGTCTAGGTGATTGGGATGGATGATTGGATGATATATATGGAATCTAATGATGTTATAAGTATCCCTTATGTGGTTTGGTTGATGAAATGATGAGTTACAAAAATTGTGTTGACGACAGGCAAACGAGTGCTTAAAATGATTGAATGGAGGGTGAAATCAATTGTTTGAAGGGCAGGTTTGCCCCTAGCTAGGCAGGTTCACCCCTGGAGGTTAGGTACACCCTTGGCTAGTTAGGTTCGCCCATGGCTAGGAAGGTACACCTCTGGATAGATCAAGTTTTCCCTTGGAGGTCAGGTACACCCCTAGACAAGTTAGGTTTTCCCCTGGAGGTCACGTATGCCCTTGGACAGGTCAAGTTTTTCCCTGGAGGTCAGGTACACCCCTAGATAGGTTAGGTACACCCCTTTATAGGTCAGGTTCACCCCTGGAGTTTAGGTACACTCGTGAACAAATCTGAACTTATTTTTTTAGACAAAAGACTAAGGTAAAGGACTCAAAACACAACAAACAACATTCATAGGATAAGGCTGACTCAACTGAATAGAAAATTACCAATTTCACACAAAGAAAACAATTCAAAAAATATGATCCTAAGTGTAGTAGAAATGGGTATGGCCAACATAGTCTTCTATTCTATGATGAACATGGTTGCTAGGGAGTCCTCGATATGCACTCGGTATGTGAGGCCCAAACTGTGAACACCAACCCATCACAAGTGTGAGTTGAGAACCTTAGCGAGATACTAAAGGATCAAACCAACTCTTCACATCATCCCAATGCTTCACCCATTACAATGTGGTTGGATTGAGGTACAACTTTTGCTCGCCCCCTTTATATACCCTGTCAGTACGCGTGGTTGGAATCATCCCTTGGGGTGATGAAATCCCCAAGCAAGTCCCACTAAGAAAAGTAAAAGGGTGACTCAAAGGACTTGGTAAGCTATGATTTCTCATCACCTAGGATTTCCAAATGGAGCAAGGGGATTGGATACGTCAAATAGCTTACCAACAAGCATAACACACAAGGTAAATTGACACCCCTAGTTAAGCTATGTGACTAAGTTATCAAGAAACAACAAGCAACAATTGATAAATAAATAGCCCTGTGAGGAAACTTGTTAGTGATTTTTCTTCTTATTCCTTGCCAAATGCTGATTAGATGCTTGCACAGACATAAAAAAGACACATTAGGGGGTCAGAAACACTCAAAACAGTCAAAAATAGTTCTTAAATATTAGTTTTTACCTTATGGAAAAAACTATTTTTGGTCAGGTTCGCCTATCTGTTGGGTCAGGTATGCCCCTGGAGGTCAGGTACACCCCTGGATAGGTCAGGTTCACCCTTGGATAGGCCAAGTATGCCCCTGGACAGGTCAGGTATGCCCTTGGATAGGTCAGGTTAGCCCCTTTGTGAAAACTACAAATTTCAGGTTTCTATGGAGGTCAAGTTCACCTGTTTGTTGGGTCAGGTTGGGCCTTGAAGGTTAGGTATACCCCTTTGCTAGGTCATGTTTACCCCTATGCAACCTGCATATGCAAACAATGGAAAAACAAAAAATGTGAAAGAATAGGAGGGTCCCATCAGGCATGCTAGAAATGTGACCAGGCTAAAATACTATTCCCAAAATGAGCATCAACAAGAAATGTTCAAGAAACAATAAAAACACCTAACACCTCAAGATTAGCTTAGTTGGATTAAAAAAAAATATGATAACAAGAGAAGTTGATTATACCTTATCTCGAATTGATCCTTTGGTTGGCCCTTGATGGTTGATTTTGTGTATACTCCTTGGATGGAAAAAGATGTTGATATGAGATGCAATATGGATAAGAAATGAATGAAAATGGTATGATGGATGCAAGGAATGTAATTTTTTATCTAAGTATGGCTCAAATGAAAATTTTGCAACAGTTTGGTTAACACAATGATCAACCCCTTAAATGAGAGAAAAGAGGGGGTATTTATAAACAAAGTTGAATTCCCTAGAGAATTCAACTATTGAGATTAAACCAATGAGGCCAAGATGAAGGGCTATGGTGAGTTGAGAACTCACAAGCCTTCACATATTGACATGTGGAATGTGAAGTGGCTTAGAAATGGTGATGTGTAAATGAGGTGGAAAGAGGGTACATGATGTGGAGGAAGGACAAGTACCTTGACATGTGACTTGATGTGACCTCTCAATGATCACATGGGGAAGAGAAGATTCCTTGAAGGAATAAATGTGAATTTAGAATTCACAATGATTGGGGAATCTTTTGGATAAGACAAGGTTCCAAAGGGAGAGGTGGAAAGTACCTTGGATAAGACAAGGTGCCTAAAAAGGTAAGCACTTGTTACATGTGACTTAATGTGACAAGTGAAAGATTCTATGGGGAAGAGAAAAAGGAATTTAATATTTGTTGGAAGGATAAAATGAATTAAAAATTTATTGAGAGGTTGATTAGGCTAGTTATTGAAGGATTAGAAGAGGGTTAGGCAACTAAGGGAGATTAGGGGCCAACTTGCAAAAGTTGGAGGATGTGAGACATCCTAATCAAGGATTAGGCATGTGCACATCCTTAACGATGGAATTAGGAGGAAAATTAGGATTAAGAAAGAGATGTGACATGTGAGGAATTAAATAAATGTCATATTTATTTAATTCATTTGATGAAAGGAGGATTAAAGAGATAAGGTATTTAATTATTAATTAAATACCTCAAGGATTTGGAAAAATTGAGGGTATTAATTAAATAATATTAATATTACCTAATTAATGCAAATAAAAGGATGTTTAGATGAAAGGGGATAAATTTGGATTAAGTGTCCAAATTTAGGTGTCTATAGTGCTGATCTAGAGGTCAGTCCTTGAGGCTTACTAAACGACATCTATGGGACAACATGCCCCTAGTTTTGAGCCAATTGCGTGCTTGAGGACCACTGACAAGGAGCAAGGCACGGAGATTGTTTACCTTACTACGGAGCTAACAATTTTTTGGGAACAACACAACCAACTATCAAGGGAGTTGCAGACGATGATCATCAAGTGAGATGTGTTAGTGAGGAGGGCTGTTGCCACCAAGTAGGTCTGTGATGTCCTCCAAAGTCGTCTCGATGACCTCGACTGGTAGTTGAAAACTATTATCCTGACAGATGTCCAACGATTATCGAATGAGTTGAGGCAGATGAAGTTGACTATATCCTCTTTATAGGGAGAGATCAGAGGGATGCGAGTAGCTTGTTGTATATCACACTCACACCAATCCCACTCTATGACCACCATTCAGCCCCTCCTGAGGGTACTAGAGTAGCCACCAGTGCTAGAGGACTCCAAGAACCATGCTCCATAGTGACAAAGGCTCATCATCAATTTTGTACATTCATTTTTGTAGCAAGATACATACACATACATATATACTTGTAGATCTTTTGTATAGACATATATTCAATAGCCACATATTTTTACGAGTGGCCCAATACATTTACATGACATTTGATGCACACATGCGTATATGTTGGTGAAAGAAGGAAAGATAATTAAGAGGAGGGGTGAATCAATTGTCACAAAATAATAAACTTTTCAAACTTTACTTAACTTAATCTTAGATCTAATGAATAAGCAACTAACCATAAATAATTAACACATCAAAGCACATATAGCCAACACCAAAAATTTTTACGCGGAAAACCCTCAAGTAGGGGAAACCATGGTGGATGTTAGTCCGTAATATTATACTTATTGTAGTATCATACGAATAAAAGTGGTAATATGATGGTAGCGTGTAGGGCATGTGGTTAACAACTTTTACTCCAAAATTGATAAAACTTAAAAATAGTTTTTAAAGTAGATTCATCTTCCACCAATATAAATTATAAAGCTTATTTTGAATTTAATAAATAATTATTATACTTTTATTTGAATTATGACTAAATTCTTGATTGATAGGCTGATTGAAAAACATCTATAGCTTTCAAATGGTATCACATTTTGTGAATTTGAAACATGCGTCACATTCTATGCTTCGCATACTATAAGATTAAAAAAAAATTGAATTTCATGATGTTTTGACCAAGTGAAGGTGGTCAAACATACTAGTTTTATATTTTTAAAAGTTGCAATAAAAAAATAATAATTAATTATTTACTTGAAAACAATTACAAATAAATATGCATCACATTGGGACATGAGTCCTCTACTTATATTTAAAATATTATAAAAATATTATCATTTTATTGTGGTTAGTAAGTGGTCGAAAGACCTACTTCTTTATTTTCCCTCTAAATTTAAGTACTACTACATTGAAATTTTGAAATTTTCACCAAATAGATATTTAAAAAAAAAAAAACCCTATTACTTTAGAAACTACATTCAATTTTCTATAGATTCTATTCTTACATATTTTTGAAATAATATAGATAACTTATTCAATTTTTTATGTCAAGTTGCCTAAATCTAATTTTTATGATTTTTTCGCCTCTTAGGGCCCGTTTTTTCCATGATGATCCTGCACATGCCCTTAAAATTATAATGAAATTAATAAAGGGGAATGCACATGTATTTAGGCACACTTCCTAGAGTTCACTTCTCAATTAAAAAAGGGGCTCACTGCTCAACAATACATAATACGATTAAATATAGAGGGTATGAACTGAAAAAATAGCTTTTGCACAAGCCTAATTATAGTTTTGATTAAGCACAAAAAAATCCTTCACTTTTCACTTTGCACACGAATCAATAGATAAATGTTCACACACTTGCACTCTATCTGGCTTTTTTTACACACACTCTTACACATACTCTCCTGCAATCTTTCTTCTAGTTTGCACACCTTTACTCTTATCTCCTATAATTTGATTTTTAGAATGATTTACCTTTACATACCTTGGAACTTTAGGATTTTCTCGAGCTTTTGGTTCTTTTGATCTTTCTGCACTTGCACTTGTCTGTGCTTCCTGACTTACTTGATTTACCAGAATGAATTGGGGTTGCTTTACCGAAACATATGGAATAATCTAAAGTTGGTTATGTGTCTGAGAATTCTTCCCTTAGCTTGTATTGTCTTCATTTGAATCATAACCATAATATCTGGATAATTTGGAAGAGTTCTCATCAAATCTGGCATTTGGAATCTCAACCATCTTTATTAGTCTTTTGTTATAGCATTTGTAAGCCTTACTCTTAGTAGAGTAACCTAGAAATATTCCTTCATTGCTTTTTTCATCAAACTTTCTTATATCATCATCTCTTTGGATATATAATTTCCTTCTAAAGATCTTGAAATATTTAATAGTAGGCTTATAACCAAACCATAGCTCAAAAGGGGTCTTGCCAGAATTACCATTAACATTTACCCAGTTCAAAGTATACACAATAGTGCTTATAGCTTCACTCTAATAAATCTGGGGCACATTTCCTTCTATCATCGTTGTTCTAGCAGCATCCAAAATTGTTCTATTCTTTCTCTTTGCAACTCCATTCTGTTGAGGGGTTCAGGGAGTAGATAATTGTCTTCTAATTCCATGTTCATCATAAAAAGAGTTGAACTTCCTAGAAGTGAACTCACCACCTCTGTCAGACCTCAGGCATTTTATTTTTAGACCTTTCTCATTCTCTGCCATAACCTTGAAACTTTTGAACTTTTTCAATGCTTCATATTTTTCTTTTAGGAAAGAAACCAATATCATTCTAGAATAATCATCAATAATCAACATAAATTACCTTTCTCCATGAATACTTCTAAATCTAGAGGGACCACAAAGATCATTATGTAGCAGCTCCAATAAATCATTTGAATGAAACTATTTGCTCTAAAAAGAGACTCTAATCTATTTACCTATCTAGCACTCCTTAGAAATTGTGTTAGCAGACTTTACTAACTTAGGTAGATCTCTTACTGCTTGAGTGGAACTTACCTTGAAATGTTATCAGAATTCACATGACACAACCTACTATGCCACAACCAACTTTTATCTACTTGAGCAATTAAAAACCTCTCACTAGTAATATTTAGGTGAAGAATATTTCCTTTCAAGCCTGTTTACTAGTAGCAATCATATTTCCAAAACTTCCACATATCTTGCATCTCCCATCTTTGAACTGTAGATCATAGCCTTTTTCCACCATCTTTCCAACACTCAAAAGATTGTTCTTTAGGCCTTCAACATAAAGAACATAATTAGTGTTATGCTTACCACAAAGACAAATAGAACATCTGCCACAAATCACACCAGCATTGTTATCTCCAAACCTTACAACCCCACCATCATACTTCTCTAAACTTACAAATTTTATTTTATCACTAGTCATATGATGTGGGCATCCACTATCAATAACCCACTCATCCTTTTCTTCAACTCAGGATGCATGAGCTTTCTCATCTTTAGCAAATTCAATAGCAACAGGACTATTTTCAATGGTAGCAATGAAAAACCATTCATCTTCATTTCCATTATCTTTATCAAACTCATCATTAGTCACTCCTTCAGGAAAGTAACATTTCTTTTGGAATCTACACTTGTTAGGCTTAGATCTAGGAACTCTTTCAATAAATCTTGATACAAAATTACCTACAAAATTATCTATTTTACTGTAAGAAAAACATTTAATAGGAAATACACCTTCATACTTACCTTTTCCTTTGCCTTCTTTCTTCACAATCAATGTTTCCAATTCTTCTACCTCTCTTTCTTTATCTTCAAAATATTTCAGTTCTTCATCACACTTGGATATCTTTTTGGAACACTCTCCCAGATTATATCTTTGCTTGTTACTTCTAGATACAATAGCCTTGAATGCAGATTCAATCTTCAAAATAGATTCACCAAATTCATTTAATTCAAAAGTAGCAAGCTTACCAACCAGTGTATCTCTTGTCATCTTCATTACTAATTTGAGCTCTTCAATAGCATGAGCCTTCACTAACTTCACTCAAACAAGCGATCTTATATATCCGCATCATGGATTACATCAACAACTTAGTTGGCCAGAAAAATAAAACATATCTACAATGTTGGCTCAAATTTATGATTAAATTTTCAATGTGGATTTAAACACCGTCGACCAATACAATGATGCAACCCAAAACAATACTCATGATTGCGCCAAACATTCAAATTTTACTTTTCAAGGATCCACAACATAATCAAATCTTCACGTGGATCTATGAAACTTTTGGTAGATGATCTAGATACTCTAAAAAATAAACCCTTTAGTCCACAATAGCTGATCTCCAATGTATAGAATAGGACACTTTCATGACCTTCACAATTC
>VDFB02271358.1:606247445-606265773 GCA_007258455.2 Sequoia sempervirens
AAATAAATATAAAATAAATTAATTCTAACCATTTGTGATTATTATTTGTAATTTCATAAAAAGACATAATAAAATTAAAATAGATTTTAAATTTAAATCTACATTAAAATTTAAAATAGAATGAGATAAATGCAAATTCAAAATATGTTAAGATCCAAATATTAATAAACATCATAATTTAAAAGTAATAATAATAAATAATACACTTTTTAAGTTAATAAATGAGTAAATAAAAAAGTAAAACTAATTTTTAATTTATTAAAATTGAAATATTAATAAAATGTGTAACTTAAAATATGATTTAAAAAATTACAAAAAACCTTAACATTAATGAAAGATAAACTCAAAAAATAAAAATAAATAAAATAAAATAAATATTGAATCACATTTTGGAAATCAAAACCATACTTAAATAAAAATTATTAAAGATAAAGTTTTAAATATTATATTAAAAATTAAAATAACATCAAATTTAAAAATAAAAATTAAATTAATTATATGTCTTAAAAGCTTATTATTATTTATATACATAATAATTATTAAAATGATTTTTTTTGTTTGTACATATATAATTTATTATTTATATATTATAATGTAATAATTATTAAAATTAGTAAATTTGAATTTTTACAGAATGGTAGTCTTTCCTAGGGTATGTACAGGATCATCATGGAAAAAACAGGCCCTTAAGTGGCAAAAAATTTAGAAAAATTAGAGTTAGGCAACTTGATGTAAAAATTTGAATAAGTTATCTTATTATTTCAAAAATATGTAAGAATAGAATCTGTAGAAAATTGAATGTAGTTTATAAACTACTAGCTTTATTTAAAAAGAGAATAAAACTATTTGGTGAAAATTTGAAATTTCAATGTAGTAGTACTTAAATTTCAAGGGAAAAATAAGAAGTAGGTGTCTGTCTAACCACCCTAACCACAATAAAATGATAATATTTTTTTATAAGATTTTATATGTATGTAGAGGAATCATCTCCCGATGTGATCCATATTTTTTTGTAATTTTTTTCCAAGTAAATAATTAATTCTGAATTTTTTATTACAACTTTTAAAAAATATAAAAACTCACATGTCTGACTACCTTAACTTGGTCAAATATTAATTAAATTAATTTTTCTTTTTTTAATCTTATAGTATGCGAAGCATAGAATGTGACACATATTTTGGATTCAAAAAATGTGATACTATTTGAAAGTTATAGATGTTTTTCAATCAACCTATCAATCAAGACTTTAGTCGCAATTCAAATAGAAGATGAATAATAATAATTTATTAAATTCAAAGTAAAGCATAATTTATATTGGTGGAAAGTTGAGAATCTACTTTATAAACCCTTTTCATTTCATCAATTTTAGGTAAAAAATGGTCATCAACCACATACCCTACACATACCCATCTTATCGCCACTTTTTGGCCCATCATGATCCTGCACATACCCCCTATTTAAAATAGATAATTTGTATCCCAATATTATAGTCACAAAAATTCCATTATAAAATATTATAATGTTTGAAACAAACTAGATGGGAAAATACCAACATGTGTCATCATAATCCAAACTTCTCTTAGCCCACATGAAAAGACATACCCAAACAATCTAGCTATGGCATTTCCCATTGCTATTGCATAGGCCCAAATAACTATTCTAATATATTTGACATGGTTGTGCACAAAAAATTTGGGTTCCCCTTGGCTCCCACAAATGCAATGGGACAAGAAAATTTGATATAGGAGAGAGGACCTAGTATGTGAGCATATTCCAATAGTTGTGATAGTATTTGTTTATAAACAGTCCAATATTTTTAACAATATTGGACCAATAGTTATGACTCTAAAGTTGTTAGTGTGGATGATGACTACCCATAATTAAATGAAATGTATTCCTTTGATCTAAAAAATAACCAATCATGTGATGCCACATCAACACCCAATAAAACATGATGTAGATGTATAAGTATCCATCTCACTTTTTTTGCGCCTTTTTGGACACCTTGACAAAAAGCATGCTAATGTGGCATCATATTTGATGATGTGGGCCTGAAACCTTAGTTATAAGCTCACGGGTCTTTCCAAGTAAGCTACTATAAAAAAATAGGAGTGATTTGAAATTTCCATGTAGGATTTTGAGAAACGTAAAGTTAGGGTGCTCAGCTACTGGGTCATCTCCGCTATATGATTGAATAAGCTAATAAGTGAATTGTTACATGGTCTAATTCGATAGGTAATAATTGTTTCACTTTTCCTCCAATTATTGGCTTTCATAAGCAAAATTATCACGTTACTATTGTTACAATTGTATTTATATCAAATAATCATTGCTTGCAACTTGTGGGGGAGTAGTTTCGATCTTTATGTGGTTTCAATCCACAAAGGCCACATGGAGGGTGAAGAATTTATGGGCCTGACAATTGTTCTTAAAACTTTAAATGCTTTCATTTAACTTGCCTGCGTCACAACAATACTAGGTATCAGTGGCCAAGGATTATTTGTCTTCATGGGAGGAAAAAATGTGTAAGTAAAAAAGGAAAGAGAAGACGAAAAAACACAATTATTTCTAGGAAGAGTTTGCAAGAAAGAGTGAAACCCTATTCTTTATCATGGAAAAAATTGGTGAAAATGAACTCTTTTGTTGACTAAAAAATGGCGAAGATGATCGACAACTGTAAGTGATTCACGATATCTTAGAAGGATATGCCATCACATAAGATACACGATATCTCAATACAGGAGAGTGACGACCTTTACAAGGTGATAGGTATTAATGCAGGCATTAAAAAAATCAGAGGAAAAAAATTAACAATGCTGATTAGTTTGATAGTCGACCAAGGCCTATTACAAAACTTGTACCATTGATTGCAAATTTCAAGTTGGCCCCTTTCAAATTGAATATTCCTTTGACATAAATTCTGTGTAAAATATATGAATATAATTGCTAAATATAAATTTAATATTAAAAATATAAATATTTTCTAGTTGAAGAGATATGCAAGAGATTATGGTATATTAACTTTGTTGTTTTGAGTTTATAGATAAAAATATGATTGTGATTGTCATATTTCACTATAATCATTTTTTATTTTCACAATTACATCTCTTACATTTAAAATTATGATTTTTCGAGTTGAAACAAATAGTCTAGGTAATATCTTTAAATATGACAACTTGGACCTCAATTTGTACAATTTAACATCAAACCAATAAGTAACAATCATTCTTTTGAATAAGGTCAACAAGGAATAAGCATAAATAAATATATTTTTTGTGGAAAAAAATCATTTCCAATGATATTATTCAAGGGAAAGACTATACTAGAAAACCTAGGTTGCAAAACTTGTAATAAATATTAAAAAATTAAATAAGAGGATAGAGGGAGTTTGGTGTAAAACGAATGATAGAGAGTAACTAGTGATGATGTTATGAATTTGTTTTCTACCTCCAAAAAATTAATATTATTGAACTACTAACTATTTCAAAATCAGAATAGGCACAACAAACTAATAGCTCAATCCTAAGTGTCATATATTTAGTCTTTGTTTGTTCTAGATTTTATATATCTTAAACACAAATATGACCTAGAAAAATGCATATTAATAGGATCTGTTTGACTTGGTCTCTAATGTTTGGAATTCTTATAAGGATGGTTATGATAGATAAACACCTTTACATAGTTTGATGTAGGAAAAGTGATCTTGGATCCAACTAGGATTGACCTCCTTTCACTTGACACTACATTTGGACACAAAACCAACTTGGATTGATGATTGACTTGTTGCCACAAGGGAGAGCCAATATTCTAAGGTTTTGTGTCTCTTTTTCATGTTTGAGGAAGATGAATTTGATGTTTTTTTTAACAAGCCTCTTTGACATATAACCATAGATTTGAAAATACATATTACCACACAAATAAAAATAGAAACTAACATAATAGACCCAAATTTGAGAAATGGTGAGAGAAACCTATGACTAAAATCTAAGACTAGATTGCAGGGGCAAGGGTTTTGGGAACCCTAGAGCTAAGATGCTTCCTCGTGGGATTTGAAAACTTTAAAGTGTAGGTTGTAGTCTACTACATGTTTCTTGTTATTCTTAATTGATAAAACTTCTAAGTTTGACTTACACACATGAAAATAGGGGAAAAGGTTGTGTTATATAAGGGCTTTCCTAAGTCAAAACATGTTTTGGTTGAATCATAAATTTTTGGGTAGGGCTTATAGACTACTCTTGCACTCTTAGGACATCTCACCTTAAAGGAGAGAGATAAACCCTACTCAAATGATCTAGGTAGTTCACTCAAATTATGCAATGTATGATGTTATTTAGACTAAATGAAATGATCTAAGTGCAATTAAATGAACTATTTGACTGATTGTGAATGCAAAATCTAAGAATTATGCAATGTTGGAATACACCATGTGATATACAAACATGAACTAAATATGAACAAATACAAAACATAAAAGAAGGCCAATTTAGAGTGCACCTAGAGGTTCGATGAAGATTCTAGAGTGTCCTGAATGCTGGCAGAGATCACTAAAAATCACCAGTGGGACTCATTTTCCACTAATGGCACATTAGTCTTGCTTTTGACAAAAACTATTGAAGACTAATTTCTGAGTGTTGGGTTTTGGAATCTGGGAAAATCTAGATTTCTAGCCTTAAGGTGGGACTCATTCTCCACTAATGGAAAATTAGTCCACTCCCAAAATTCTATGAAATTAGGGACCAATCCTGTAACACCAAATCTAAAGTTGTTTGCTTGTCGGATTAACGAAGTTAATTCTACAGAAAATAGAAAAAATATCTTCTCCAAGCTTGAAATAGGTTGTAGTTGACGTAAAACACTTTGTTGAATTCTTTTCCACTTTTCAACACCTAATATCTTATCAAATCTACATACACAAGTCTACAAACACACATGCAAAAGGGAAAAAATAGTTAAGGGTTAGGCTATAAGGATTTGACTTGGTCAAATCCCACTTTTGTAATCAAACCCTTAATGAAATAATGAAATATAAGAGAATGATATACAAATTTTATCAACTTACCAAACCCTTATTAAAGAAATATTAAGATATAACAATGACTACTCCAAAAATACTTGATTAATGCTTTATTTGATGATGCAAAGTACTTAAATGCTTGAATGAATGTGTGAATAAGTGAACTTGATGAACCAGGGTTAAAATGAGAAGAAAAACACTTATTTATACACACTTGTGCCTTAGTAACCTGAATATACCTCATCATAGGCCGACATAAGGTGATTTGAAATAAAAATTTGAAAGAAAATTTAAAATATTTTGAATTTTGAGCCAAGATGGACTCATTCGCCACCCATGGCAAATGGGTCCCACCTTGTATTTGAAAGTGGGTGTCAGGAAGTATCTTGCATTCAATGTTGTTTGTCATGTTTACATTAAAAAACCCACTTAATTAAGATTTATAAGGGCATAATGGGGTCAAATAAAGCATAAGAATGGTGTAAATAGTGAAATTATGCCTAGAAAAGTGTCTAATCTTCTTACAAGACTTTACAACACTTCAAAATAGGACTTGATAAGTGATGAAAAGGTGGTTTTTAGGTGAATTGTAATAAATAGAGTCTATGAAAGTATAGAAATGTTTTACAACAGTTCACAACACCTTCACAAGATTCCATAATTTGAATTTTGAGGACCTAATGTGAATGTTAAAGCCACATTGCAACATTAAATTAAAAAAAAAGTGGACCAAGCATCATGAAGAAAGACCTAAAAGACCATGAAAATGACAAGGGACCATTTTTCTCTAGTGGATTGGTATTTCTATGTCCATATACAACAAATGATGATGATCAAGAGGGAATACCTTTGGTCAAGTAGAGGCTAAAAGAATAATTGACTAAAATGATAAATAATAATTGAGAATATTACCTTGATGTGAAATGCTTGATGATTTGATTCCACACCATAGCTTGCCATAAATTTTGACTAATGGATGCCTTGATTTCTTGATATAATTGCAATAAGTTATTCCACAAAACATAATACATTGTTGTACATAACATGTAGAGGATAACACAATACTTCAAAATAATTGCATGATAAATCATAATAGTGCTTGGATATTCAAATGAGAAGAAAAGCATGCTTATATATGCATCTTGATTGATATTTTAAAATATAGGATGCCTTGGGATCTTTTTAAATTAGAAAATACTAATACCAAAATTGAAATTTGAATTAGGACACCTTTAAGGTCAAGGATTCCCCACACCCTTGACTAGGTGATTTTTACTTAGATTTTTCACGATGTTGTGGATTTAAATATATTTTATCAATCTATCTCTAAAATTAGTAAATTAATATTATAATTAATGTTGTAGAAAAAATAGGGTGTCAAGGTAGGGTGAAATTGTGAAAGGTGACAATTTATGATGCTACATTTATCCCCCACTTTAGTGAGAGTATGATCTTAAATTTATACTCACACTAAAGGAATAAATATCCATATCAAAATATTGAAGAAACAAGATGACACCAAGTTCAGGGGTGTTCAAACCCCCAACTTAGTATCCTATCAGTCCATAATGTTAAAATATATATGGAAGAAAAAGAAAGATTCAACCATACATAAAGAACTCAATGGAGTGCACTTAAAAGAATACACAAATCATAGATAAGGAAAACACACTGCATATAAAGAATACATAATAAAAATAATAAGAATATATGCAGAAAAAAATCAAATACATGAAGAGAAACACATAAAATACACAAGGATAATACATAATCAACACAATGCAATGTGATAAAAATAAAACATAAAAACAAGTTTAGTACACTAAAAAATATTTGAGTAAGGTAAAGAGACCTCGGTCTTAATTTTTTTTTAAATACCAAACGTCATCCATTAAATGTATTATGAAAAATGGTTCTCTCATAAGGATTAGCAAGTTGTGTTACACTATTCACTCATGAAACACATGGCTCCATTTGTAAGAGATATTTGTTATTCTAGGTGGCCACATAAAAATTATTAAGTTCATGAGTCAACAAGCTCCATTGTACCAAATACATGAGTTATATTTCCAATCATGTATGAGGTACACAAAAGTTTAATGTCATGGGGGATAAACTAGTACTCAACATCACAAGAGACATGAATTGATAACCATGCCTCAGGTTGCATTATAAATAACACCACCACAAAGGTGGTATAGCAATAAGTCAAATATCACAAGACATCAATGAAATGGATAGGGTGATATGCACCCCCTTAAAATATCAATATACTTGGTATGTTGATATTTTAAGGAAAATATGAGGAAGACAGGATACTTTAACAGAATTAAAACCTCCTAGAACTAGTTATTATTTCCCCCAAGTGTAAATGAAATGAAAATCATGCAAGCAACTATCATGCACATACCATAGATAAAATATCCTAAAACTAATGAGCAAGAATTTGAATACATCTCTAAGGATAAAGTAACCTTCTCAATATTGACAACTAGACAACACTTCCTTGTAGCCACACTAACTCTCAAGCCAAAATCATCAACTAGTTCCTCCAAGTATCAAATATCTAACTTCATTCAATAATTATCTTTTTATAAGTTTCACCTAGTTGCATAGCATAGGTGTTCATGCAATTATTCTTATTTATCTTCATATGATCCATACTCATTTTATAATTCCTTCTTTCATGGCATTCATCAAGAGGATTCCTTTCTTTCCCTATTGAGATCTACATTGATTTAATCTCCAACCAATTTATAATTATTCCATTATTTATAGACCATTTTCAATGACACTTTATTTTATGAGTTTCTTTCCTAGGATAATTTACTTCATTGTACATTTCTTGATCATTATTCTCTAGCTCTATTTCAACCTCCTTGTAATTATAAATTGCACTTTTATTTTCTTCAACATTTTGAGATATTTTGTAAAATTAAGATTCTTTTCATGTCTATTTTTTTCTTTCATATTTACTCTAGCAATCATTTCTCAATAAATTAGTGCTTTAAAGGAGATATTTCTTTAATCTATACCTTTATTTTTTATTATTTTGTTTATCACTAAATTTAAACTTAATTAACTATTTATCTTATATTATACCACTCAAAATTAGATGTTAATTGAAAATAATATTTACTCATCAAATGTTGTCTCTATTGTAAAATCACAAGATTTACCCTTCATTAAAATAGCAACCACTTTTAACTTATACTACATTTAACAATGCTTAATTACTTATGGTGTATGTGCCTACAATTAAATGACTCAAAGTATAATATTCAATTAAATCAACATATTTAAAGAATGGTATTGATTGAAAATATTCACAATTTTAATAGATCAAGTCTAAAATTAGTCTATCCAAATAGATTCTTGCTCCATGGATTTTGATTATGATTTTTTGAATATTTTAAATAAGCATTTTGTCATGCACTATAAAGTAAGGTTTATATATTGGTCATTTCTAAAAACTAGTAGATATGACTCTTGTTTTTGCTTAGGGTTGTTCCTTACCACCTTTTTATCATTTTGTGCTGCTTAAAACCTTCATAATTAACCTATGAATTTAGAAAACACTAGTTATGTTTACATATTGACCTAATGTTCCACATATCCAGTCATTTAAGTTACCACTTGTGCCATCAAAATCATTGATTTCATCACTCGCTTGAGTTAGGGATTGTCGGTCACCTCATTTTTATTTTTATTTTGTGGTTGGGCTTGATTTTCCTTTTTAAGGCTTAAGTTTTAAATCCTCATTCCTAAGGGTCAAGTTCCTGTGAACCTAGAGGTGGCCCCTGTTTAAATTAACCTTTGTGACATGTGAAGAATTAAGTTTTCATGTTAGCTGTCTGATTGATAAGAGTTGGTCACCACCATTCCCCATGCCCATGTGCTATTTTATTCCTTACTATTTTATTCACACAAGTTTGCAAGCTTCTGCCATGTGTCTAATACTTTGATGGACCTAATCTCTTTTGTAAAGATAGTTGGAGCCACTTGAAGAAGATCAATGACAGTTATCAAGTGGCATGGCCACATCTTGACCACTCCCCACATGCCCATGTTGGTTTATTTCACATTATTTTAAACACATAGGCTAGCAAGTGATGGCCATGTGTTATTTTTGGTAGTGAGACCAATGTTTCTAAAATGCCAAAGGATGTAAATTTGATAAAGATCAATGATGGACACTGCAACACATGTATTCATCATGACCATTCCTTATACACCCGCCCATCTTATGCATTAAGGAAAGATGATCACACGAGCTAGCGGGTAGGGCAACATATGTCACTTTTGTGGGACCAACCATGTTTTGAAGATGAAAACTACTTCATAAGGGAGGAAAATTGATGGTCGATGGTGGGTGATGTGGTTCAATCCTTATCACTCCCTACCATCCTCTGAGGGTCCCACTTGTGTCCTATATTTTACAACGGGAAAGCAGGCATATGCCACGTGGACTATTTTAAAGGATCAAATTGATCCATATGGAGATAGGGTGCTAATAGAATATTGGTCGAGACTACTCTTAAGATAAAAATTATGCTAAATTAGAACTGATTCTTGGGCACTCATGTGAAATTTGAGAAATATTTTTGTGGCCATCAAATCTGTTAGATGCTAGTACACGTGGGAAGGTGAAATTGAAGTAAGGTAGGGTACATGCCAATATTCTTAAGATAAATCATGATCACTCCCCGTTGTCTTACTATGATCAATTGCAATAAAATTAATTCTAACAGGCGAACGGGTAAATGTGACACAAAAAGTTTGGTTAAACACTAAGCATGTGGTTAGTGTGTAAACTAAGTGGATGATTTTCTCACTTGATTTTTCTAATTATTGAGAAGTATCAAATGCATGCTTCCAATCTTGTCATAATTAATCATCTTGATTAATTATCCTTTGATTCAATTCAAGGTATGATCGACGATAGAGGTTCAAAATCAGGGTAGTTGATGGCCTTCATCCTCACACAAGCTTTCTTGAAAAATTAATGAAAAAACTCTCCTATTGTTCTATTTAATTTTGATCACTTGCTTGATTATTCTCACCATTTGATTGTTCATAAGATTAAGAATCTAAAAGTAAGTGTGTATTTGAGTTGGTTAGTTCTAGGTTGGGTAGTGTCTTTTCTTGAGAAAATTTGATAAGTTATCAAGTAAGGAGATGGGTAAGATAAGTGTGAATATTAGCCATGTATAAAGGTCTAAGAGACTCAACCCTCTTTAGTCTTAGGATGATTATCCCCAAAGTGAGCAAGATATGCCCAAAATACTTATGAATCCAAAGAAAAAAGCAAAAGCTTCCAAGAAGTCTAAATTTGGTGTTCTCAAACGTGCCTATCATCTAAGAGGCCAAATTTTCATGGAGGAATTAGCTAAAGGAAATGAGAAGAAAATTTATAGGCTAGAGAGGGAAGCTGCAAGAAGGAATAGGTATCACTAGGCTTACATTGGACATCATCATTCTCCTATTGAAGCCTCAAATGATTCTTCTAATAGTGTAGGTGAAATTGACTCTGGCTACCACCAGTATGTCATGGCCATGATTGACTTGGTTGATTCTAAAGATGAGGTGGTGATGGCTACTCTTATTTCAATAAGGACCTCAAGTGAGCATACCTACTTTGTTGATGACAAGTCAAAGTAGCACCCTGGTCCTTCTCTGAGTTGGTGCTTAGTTTTTGGTTCTTTGTGTTAACTTGCTTTATTTAGCTGGTGTGTTGTTATATGCATCTTCATTTATTTATGCATTCAATGTTGATGGTGATGTTTCTCAGTCTGATGTGAACATTTGCATGTTTTTGGTGTTGTGACAGTGATTCTTTTTGAACACTGGTGGGTCTTTCTCTCACTAATAGTTTTTTGGAGTTTTTCTTTTGCTCTCTCCTAACTAACAAATGTTTGTTTTGCAACTGATTGGGGAATATTCTCACTTTCTGGTGAAATTCATTTTGGAATGAAAGTGAAATATAAGTGTAATATAGCCCAATGCTTGTTGCTCCCTTGTCTTATAAAAGGGATTTCATTGCTAAATTACAGAGAGGTCAGTAGATAGTTTTTCTTGGAGTGGTTACACAGAAAAGGAATGGATACTAAACTTTCCAATAATATATTTTAGGGATAAAGCCAGTCAATACATATATGGTTTTATGAGAATAACAATGATATACATATAATAGAAGGGTAAGTGCACCAAGATGGTCGCACTTTTGTGGCCACAAAAGTGAAAAATGAGAAAAACAATGCGAACGCGTTTTGGATTTTTAAAAGCAAAAAAAAAGTGAACATTCTTCATTTCTGTTTTTACTGATTTCCATTTCTGCCCGCGGCCAAAAACCCTGCACTACGCGCTCGCGTTATTGAGGAGGTGACTTCTTCACATTTGATCAACTTGAGTTCAATTTTCTTCACAAATATGGCACCCCGACGACGAAGAGATGCAAGAGGTAAGTTTGGTATTTGTAATGAATTTTTTTGTTTTAAATTGATTTTGTTTGTTTTAGTTTAGAAATGAATGATTTTTTAATTTGTAGGAAATCCTCAACAAGAGGAGGAAAATCCTCAACCAAATCAACTCTCAACAAAATCAACCTTTAACAACAAAAATCAACCTCGCTTCCCCACCATTCTCTCAATACCCTCCCGGAACTCAAGAAAATTTGAGGAGTGAAATTGAAAACAATAAAAAAGAAGTTGAGGATCTTATTAGTAGGTTGAGTGATCAAAATTCTTCAACCACAGAAAGGATACATCTAGCAGATTCGTTGAAGGATTTGTTAAAGAATGTGGATGCAATTACCCAACAAATATCTGGATGGCAAAATAGGAGGCAAATGTCAAGGGCATATTATGCAGATAAGTTATCATATAAACAAGTTAAAGATTTAAAGATTACTAAAGGCAATTTGTGCTCTCTATTCACTGACCCTAGAACAAATCAAAATCTCACCCTCAATGCAAAGAGGTTTCCTATCCATTGGTGCCACCACATAGAGATTAGGAACCGTTTTTATGACAGATGGTATATGGTCTTTGATTACCCACCGTGCAATAACTGTGAAGTCCCCCAATATTTTCTTAGGAAATTATACCGTGAGTTTGTATTGAACCAAATCCCAAATTATTTTGATATGAAGGAGTTTCAGGGGAGAGGTGGGGGGTCAGCACGATAGGCCTCGCAGCAATGATCCTACACTCCATTGTGGGAGACGACCTCTCACTAGGCCGCCTCGTGAGAAGATTGCGATGTCGGTAGTTGCAAAGGAGAGTGCTGATGTAGAGACTTTGCAGGCGATCACATCCTTGACTCGAAGTGTCATCCACCACACTAGCCCCATTGTACAGTGCAATCCAGGGGAGTCTTCAGGTGGTGGCCTTCGAGGCCATGTGTGTCGATCTTGCGGAGCCACTTGTTCGTATGACCCTACCGGCCCTCAGGAGGGTGCTACACAGGATCCATATACTTCTACTTAGCCTAATCCATATGCATCTACGAGGATGGAGAGGGCGGCTGACATTCTGCATGATGCATATGGTATTGACAGTCAGGTAAAATTGAACGTGTTCATTGAATTTAGTTTATTAAATTTTAATTGTCAAATGCAAGATTAACTAATTTAGTTTTATTATTTTAATAAAATTGTAGGGTCACAGTGTTGACCCTGGGTACACTAGTCAATCTACTTATTTATGCATTAACTCCATCGTGGGGTATATGTTAGTAAACAATTATAAATTGATTACATATGTTAATAGCATTTTTTTACTTAATGGTATTTTAATATGTGACTTTGATGCTGAACTGTGGTGTTGTTGAGGTTTCAAGGAAACACCTCCGAAAGTGCAAGTAGATTTGATCAAACTTTCACTGAGGTAATATAGAATAAAGAGAACTTAAAGTTAATGAATTCCAAGTTTAATCTAAATTTGTGTATATATAGTCATAAGAGTATATGGGTTCACTAGGTTATTATTTGAAATCTTTTAAGAATGGTCATACCATGATTGTTTGTCTTAGAATTCCCACACTAGCAAGCTATATATAATAAAAATTTAACATGGAACTGACAAAGGTAGAGCTACATTCTACTCCATCCTATATATTTTTTTGTGATGTCAACGCAACCAAGAATAAGACGATGGATGTCCTACATGATGTCAATGTAACCAAAAATAAAATTTCTATCCTCGACCCTATCTATCAGCCAAGACTCCTTCAATATCTCCTAGACACTTGGAGATGCTTAAGACTAGGTCAAAATAATTCTATATTCTCTTTCATTTGTTGCATAGCTCATCAAGTTTCCCTATATGTTCTCTTAACTAATCATGATTGCATGGAAAGAAGTTATAATTACCTTTGTTAAACTCTCAACTATTGGAGCCTCCTCAAACTTTCCCATAGGACGCGGGAAAATGCTTAGAAATGATTAAATTCCAATAGGGTGTGGAGATCTTTAGGAAAACATTTGACACTAATTTGATCCATTGAATTTTTCTTCATTCTTATATATTCCTCAAATATACCTTGCAATACCCCTCTATCATACCTAAATCTACTACATTCATGTCCTTGTTAGCTAGCATGTAGGTGATATAGTATGGTCCATGAATTTTTTATACCTTTTTTTCATTTTTCTATACGTACCTCTTTATCTCACTACTACTGCCCTCACATAAAAAGAAAAGAAACATTACTTTTTTCATCTAAGGCCCCTAAGGTTTTAAACCCCTTAGATGCAAGGATTCAGCAATATCAAACTATGTGGTACAAAATGACTAAACTCCCAAAGACACATTTGTGAAATGAAAGAGTTTGGAAAGGTAGAGATAGCTACACTGGTGACTCAAGAGAAACTTCAGCTTTCAAAAACAAAGCCAATTAGGCTAGCAGACATGTGGATTAGGACAACATTTGGTGGAAGAGGAAGAAAGATGACTAGAACTCTAGAGGCCCACCATACTAGATTTTGATATTCAACCATGAGAGCAAAAGAGAGAGTTGATATCATGTATCAAAACATTAAGCATGCATTCTTCCAGCCAATGGATAAGGAGATGATTACTTTTCTTCATTTTCATTTGCATAACCATATCACGGCATGGGAACCATGAAGACCAAGGATGTCCAGCTTTATGTGGAGGTAATGGATGTGGTCCAAACTTTAGGAGGGGCAAGAAGGTCAATGTATGATCTTGATGAATGATAGAAGAGGGGTTGTTTAGACAAACCAGGGGCACCTAGTCATGAGTAGGAACCTATAGGTTAGATTGGTGAAGTAAAGCACCAAGGAGGTCTTACAAGGAAAGGCCTAGAGTAGGTACATACAAGGAAAGGCTCCTGCCTACCTTCTCCTCTTCCTCTATTTGAACCTCCTTGAGGTCCTCTACCCCTAAGCTATGTCCACCTCTTGTAGATGTTTCCCACCTCCATGCTCTATGAGTTTTGACTCCTCCCCTGGTTTCTTGGTCATTGCCTCTACCCTTGGTAGCCACCATGCTGTCCCTCTTTGATCTCTTCCTTTGCCTTGCCCTAGAAGTCCTGGATCTTGCTTCCTCTTACCTCTCTTCAATCTTTAATGCCAATTGATAACATTGGTGCACTGGCTTTAGCTTTAAGAGAACCATCTCCTCTTGAATGTTCTAATTTGAAAACCATTGGAGATACCTTGCCACCTTGATACTTTCATCCTCGTGACATTGGACCTCATGCAAAGTCTTCTAAACTCCTCAAGATAAGAACTCATCTCCTGATCTCTTTGCCTCAAACTCTGTCTCCTCTTATGCAACTGAATTTCATAGTCTTTAGGTAGGTATGCTTTTTTCACCTTGGCAACCATTCCCTTCCAAGTAGAGATAGGTTGCTTGCCTTCCTTCTCCCTCTCTATCTAAATGAATTTCCACCAAGTTAAGGTAGAACCTCTTAGTATTGATTTAGCCACCTTTACCTTTTGTGCTTCAGTGACTCCATCACACTCAAAATGGTTTTCCATTCCCTCTATCCAATCCATAACTAAATCAACCTCCATCTTTCCACTAAACAATGGTACTCCTTCAAGTGTTTTTCCACTCAAAGCCTTCAATGCTTTCTAGAAGGGATCCTCCTTCAATATAGGGTCAGGTTCAGGGATTCTATCCTCCTTTGCAACCTCTTTTTCTTTTGCTATTCTTCCATCAAACCGCATAAATCTGCTGCTTGCCTGCTGGTCTTAACTTTTCTCTCAATACCCTTATTGCCTTCGCCTCATTCTTCAACCCTCTTGGCCAACTCAAGCAACATTTTTCACCATGATGCTAGAACCACTAGACTCTTTCTCCTGACATACAAGATCAATCCCAAATCTTTTGCTTGCTCATACCAACTGATAGGAGAGGGGCTGGAGAACTAATCATCATTCTGCTCTAGGCCTTTCCTTGTAAGACCTCCTTGGTGCTTTGTTTCACCACTAACCTATAGGTCCCTACTTCATGACTAGGGTGCCCCTGGTTTGTCCGACCAACCCCTCTTTCTCTATCACAGAACTCCAACCACCAAGTCCACCTTGGTTCATTGCCACAACTCTTCCTTAGCCTTTTACACTATACTAAAGACCAATCTTCCTCAACACTCCATCAACTCTTGCAGGGGTACCAATAAGTCTTAAAAGGCTTCAAACTGTCCTCCAAAGGTGTTTGAACAACCTCCAAGACTTTAACTTCCCATCGCTCTCACCAATCCTTTAGCTAGGGTTTGAAAGGCTAGTAGCCCTTGAGCCCCTATTAGGTCTCCTTCACCTACAAAACAGGTTAGAACTCACAAATCTGAAAAGGACTTCCCACTCTTTTATCAAGGTTCTTGGTTCACATGGACAACACTCAAAGATTCTTGAGGTCCCAGCCTTCCACTGTCCGTACAAAGCTCAAACATGAAATGGAGCAAAAACTAGGTTTTTAAGCCTTCACTTGATAGTTAGCAAACTTCCACTTTTTTTACACACCAAATGGAGAGATAGAGCCTCCTCCTTCATGTAGTAACAAGGTAACACATGATGTTCACTATCCATTTCCTTTAGATGCAAGGATTCAAAGCACATCAACCATGTGGCTTAATTTATATCATAAGTTGTACCATGATGTTCACTATGCATTCCTCTACTCTTTCGATTGTCAAATGTGCCACTGACTTGTCATTGATCACCATCATATTCTCCTTTTCATGATTATTTTCTCTATCATCTTTGGTATAAACACTTGACTATTATATTTAACTCAAGTGAGGAAACTTAAAAATCATAATGATAGGCCAAAGAAAGAATATTCAGCCTTTTCATGGTAAAAGGAGACCTCAATTTAATCACTGTCATCCTCAAAAGGTTAATTCCATTGTCAAACATTTATTGCATATCTTAAACTATGACAAGCGTTTAATAAGGGTTTTCAAGAATAGGCCCTTGACAAGTTAGCTCCATCATTTTTTATTGTCGCTGTATCTTTATTTAGCTCTTACTCCATTCCTGCAACAAGGATAATTTGATTCATTATACTTAACTCAGCTTGGCTATCACAAAGCTCTTTGACTTGATTCTCATCTTTCTTCTCATATTGGTTGTCATATTTTACCAAAGTTTGACGCTTTTCAATTTAAAAATTTGTCCTAAAGGGTCTTTTTGTTTTTCAATGTGATTGTCCTAGGTTATTGCTTTTAAAAAAAATGATAATCATATTGTTGCTTACTTGCATTACACATCAATTCAAACTCAAAGCATTACTTCAAATTCGGGATAACTATTTTGTGATTGAATACTCATTGTTTTATTTTCAGATGTTGCGACATAAACACCACCCGTGAATAAGGGCAATGGATATTGGTGTTTCCTCCGCTATACAATCCTCGATGGCTCTGATAGGGGAGGTATGATGCAAATTACTAAATTTTAATTTACATTCATTGTTATAGATGAACTAGTTCTAGTGAAAAATCAAACCATTATTGATTCATAGTTTAATTTCTATTCAGATGGTTTATACAGGGCTCGAGCACACCTGAGCATCGGCGTGCAAATATTTCCCTCGAGGAGCATGATCATCAGATGGCTGTAAGTGATTAAATTTTGTTAAATATATTAATTTTTATAATGTAATTTCTATATATTAATGTCTTTACTTCTTATTGTAACAGTTGAAACTTGACCAAGAGCTAAATCGTAGGAGGAGCAACAGGAGCACCCCTCAACAGAAACGAGTGATAGATTTATCGCCATCGGGTCGCACAGGAAAGGGAAAGAAAATTGTATTTGAACCAGAGCATGGAGAGAAATGAATTTTGAATGTAGAGCCCTTTGTTGTATGCCTACATGGCAATTTTGTACATATTTTGTATTCGATATATTTGACGCTGTATGCCTATATGGCATTCTCGTAAGCCTATATGGCTTTTTTGTAACTATATTTTATACTTATATTGACATTTATTGATGTACATGTGTACATGGCTATTTGATTAATACAAATCTTTTTTATTGATGGTGTCTATATTTGCATTATAAATTCATGGTTCAATAGATATGAGTTACATGTATTCAAGTGTATGCTTTACAACTTACACACATATACTTTTTGACTTACGTTGGAACATCGAAAAGTGTAGTGGCCTTGTGCTGGAAGTCAAACGTAGTTTCAATTTTGCAATTCTCGGTTCTTGCATAATTGCATTCATCAATTTATTCCTCTTCCTAGCACATATTGTGAATATTTCTCATTTGCTAAGAAAAATCTCTTATTTTGAACCAATCGCTTTCTTTGTTTTCTTCCACACGTAAAATGTTCACACCGCTCGTTTCTTTGATAAATGATCAATAATGGTTGATTGTAAACACTTGACATTTTTATCTTTGAACTTTAATTTATAATTTTGTAGTTTATATTCATAATCGCTGATTACATTGTATCAAGACATCTTTCAAACTTAAAAGCATTGCTTCACATTGCATAACTACTAACTAGATGTCGATAGATGACAAAATTTCAATTATAATATAGTTTCTTTATAAAGTCAACTCTAAGCGCTTATGCAATTACTTCACATTGCATAACTAATAACTAGGAGCAGCTTGCCAATTGTATCTGTTTGTCATGGCATTCTATGGAGACCATTACTTCTTTGAGGCATTTTTCAAATAGTTCACTTTGTCTATACTACCACATTTTTGATACATTGCCCTACCAAAGCATTTTGTCAGTCAGTTCAAGTGTTGCCTTGTTGCTATGGTCGAAAGCCTAAAAGAAGTGCTTTCAGACAGCTATGCATGCCTTGGAAAGAATC